>CM050529.1:16230694-16410395 GCA_027563665.1 Antrozous pallidus | reverse complement strand
GGAAACTGAGTTTGATAGCACCTCTGGTTACCATTCAATCTCAGTGAGATGGCGGTTCTGCCACCTTGGAAAAACACTTTAAACTACATTTTCATAAGGCTCAGAAGCTGTGTGAAAATGTAAAGCCTCTAACATGAAAAAATAACAGTTCAGGGTTCAGAGCCTCCCTCCAAGCTCGGCTCTGGCAAACTGGGGCAGCAGCTGTGGTCCCCATCTCTGCAGCCCCAGGCCCAGCAAGGAGTCTGGACCTGAATTTTCACATTTCCTGGGGGGAAAAAATCTGAACAAATACTCATAATGAAACAACTCTTTGGTTATCCACCAGTTTCAGTCAATATTGACGTCATCGTGTTTTTTTTTCTGAATCAGAATTTCATTTCACCACCACAGGACTATACGGTGAGGATCTGTTACTATTAAGGAGATTCACAGTCCTGGGAAAGCACTAGGGAACAAGTTCTGAGCTAAACTATTAAGGCCATTGCAAACACCTGCAGGCCCCAATGCCCTAAGGCATTTGCCCAAGAGGAGAGATGACAGGAGGTGAAGAGGTGAATCGGCACAGAAACTTTTTCCTTTTGTCTTCCTTCTTTCTGTATGTGCAGGCTGGCTTCCTGGCTACTTGAAATGTTTATTGCTTATTTGCTTTAAATAACAGTAGCAATGACATATACGCACTTCAAAGGACGCACAGACTTAGATTATTCACCTGGCATTTGGAGGCGATTGGGCCCGCAGGCAGAGTGTTTTGGGGCAATCAGGCTAGCATGCAATTGGTTAGGAGACAGCACTGCTGGATTGGAGAAGGATATCCATCCGGCAGTTTTTGACCCAGCCCCATGCGCCTAAACTAGCAGTAGGACATTCCCCAAGTGGTCCTAGATCAGAGAGGGAGCAAGAGGGGCTGAGGGACAGCCACTCCCCAGTATGAATTTCCTACCTGGACCACTAGTAATTAATGTGATTGAAAGATCATAAATACATGTTCATAGAACATTTTTGACTGTAAGTCAGGGTGTATTTGCAGGAAACTGTGGTTCAAAGATCTGAGAAGAAAATTGGACAGTGGATTCCTTGAGATTTCCATCTCAAGGAGTTGGCATTTTTGGAACAACGTTGGTTGTACACTGCACCGTACATGTTCATAGAGGTCAGATGACTGTCTGAAAGTGTTTTAAACTCTAGAGCCCACAATGTTAGACCATGGATATCTTTGGAAATGGGCTTGAGTCACCATGAATACATGTGCTTATTCGGTAATATTTGTAGGGTCGTATTTAATTACTGGGAAAGTGTGTTCAAGGAGATGGAAACTGAGTTTGATAGCACCTATGGTTACCATTCAATCTCAGTGAGATGGCGGTTCTGCCACCTTGGAAAAACACTTTAAACTACATTTTCATAAGGCTCAGAAGCTGTGTGAAAATGTAAAGCCTCTAACATGAAAAAATAACAGTTCAGGGTTCAGAGCCTCCCTCCAAGCTCGGCTCTGGCAAACTGGGGCAGCAGCTGTGGTCCCCATCTCTGCAGCCCCAGGCCCAGCAAGGAGTCTGGACCTGAATTTTCACAGTCCGGGGGGGAAAAAATCTGAACAAATACTCATAATGAAACAACTCTTTGGTTATCCACCAGTTTCAGTCAATATTGACGTCATCGTGTTTTTTTTTCTGAATCAGAATTTCATTTCACCACCTCAGGACTATACGGTGAGGATCTGTTACTATTAAGGAGATTCACAGTCCTGGGAAAGCACAAGGGAACAAGTTCTGAGCTAAACTATTAAGGCCATTGCAAACACCTGCAGGCCCCAATGCCCTAAGGCATTTGCCCAAGAGGAGAGATGACAGGAGGTGAAGAGGTGAATCGGCACAGAAACTTTTTCCTTTTGTCTTCCTTCTTTCTGTATGTGCAGGCTGGCTTCCTGGCTACTTGAAATGTTTATTGCTGATTTGCTTTAAATAACAGTAGCAATGACATATACGCACTTCAAAGGACGCACAGACTTAGATTATTCACCTGGCATTTGGAGGCGATTGGGCCCGCAGGCAGAGTGTTTTGGGGCAATCAGGCTAGCATGCAATTGGTTAGGAGACAGCACGGCTGGATTGGAGAAGGATATCCATCCGGCAGTTTTTGACCCAGCCCCATGCGCCTAAACTAGCAGTAGGACATTCCCCAAGTGGTCCTAGATCAGAGAGGGAGCAAGAGGGGCTGAGGGACAGCCACTCCCCAGTATGAATTTCCTACCTGGACCACTAGTAATTAATGTGATTGAAAGATCATAAATACATGTTCATAGAACATTTTTGACTGTAAGTCAGGGTGTATTTGCAGGAAACTGTGGTTCAAAGATCTGAGAAGAAAATTGGACAGTGGATTCGTTGAGATTTCCATCTCAAGGAGTTGGCATTTTTGGAACAACGTTGGTTGTATACTGCACGGTACATATTCATAGAGGTCAGATGACTGTCTGAAAGTGTTTTAAACTCTAGAGCCCACAATGTTAGACCATGGATATCTTTGGAAATGGGCTTGAGTCACCATGAATACATGTGCTTATTCGGTAATATTTGTAGGGTAGTATTTAATTACTGGGAAAGTGTGTTCAAGGAGATGGAAACTGAGTTTGATAGCACCTATGGTTACCATTCAATCTCAGTGAGATGGCGGTTCTGCCACCTTGGAAAAACACTTTAAACTACATTTTCATAAGGCTCAGAAGCTGTGTGAAAATGTAAAGCCTCTAACATGAAAAAATAACAGTTCAGGGTTCAGAGCCTCCCTCCAAGCTCGGCTCTGGCAAACTGGGGCAGCAGCTGTGGTCCCCATCTCTGCAGCCCCATGCCCAGCAAGGAGTCTGGACCTGAATTTTCACATTTACTGGGGGGAAAAAATCTGAACAAATACTCATAATGAAACAACTCTTTGGTTATCCACCAGTTTCAGTCAATATTGACGTCATCGTGTTTTTTTTTTCTGAATCAGAATTTCATTTCACCACCTCAGGACTATACGGTGAGGATCTGTTACTATTAAGGAGATTCACAGTCCTGGGAAAGCACAAGGGAACAAGTTCTGAGCTAAACTATTAAGGCCATTGCAAACACCTGCAGGCCCCAATGCCCTAAGGCATTTGCCCAAGAGGCGAGATGACAGGAGGTGAAGAGGTGAATCGGCACAGAAACTTTTTCCTTTTGTCTTCCTTCTTTCTGTATGTGCAGGCTGGCTTCCTCGCTACTTGAAATGTTTATTGCTTATTTGCTTTAAATAACAGTAGCAATGACATATACGCACTTCAAAGGACGCACAGACTTAGATTATTCACCTGGCATTTGGAGGCGATTGGGCCCGCAGGCAGAGTGTTTTGGGGCAATCAGGCTAGCATGCACTTGGTTAGGAGACAGCACTGCTGGATTGGAGAAGGATATCCATCCGGCAGTTTTTGACCCAGCCCCATGCGCCTAAACTAGCAGTAGGACATTCCCCAAGTGGTCCTAGATCAGAGAGGGAGCAAGAGGGGCTGAGGGACAGCCCCTCCCCAGTGTGAATTTCCTTCCCTGGACCACTAGTAATTAATGTGATTGAAAGATCATAAATACATGTTCATAGAACATTTTTGACTGTAAGTCAGGGTGTATTTGCAGGAAACTGTGGTTCAAAGATCTGAGAAGAAAATTGGACAGTGGATTCCTTGAGATTTCCATCTCAAGGAGTTGGCATTTTTGGAACAACGTTGGTTGTACACTGCACCGTACATGTTCATAGAGGTCAGATGACTGTCTGAAAGTGTGTTAAACTCTAGAGCCCACAATGTCAGACCATGGATATCTTTGGAAATGGGCTTGAGTCACCATGAATACATGTGCTTATTCGGTAATATTTGTAGGGTAGTATTTAATTACTGGGAAAGTGTGTTCAAGGAGAAGGAAACTGAGTTTGATAGCACCTATGTTTACCATTCAATCTCAGTGAGATGGCGGTTCTGCCACCTTGGAAAAACACTTTAAACTACATTTTCATAAGGCTCAGAAGCTGTGTGAAAATGTAAAGCCTCTAACATGAAAAAATAACAGTTCAGAGCCTCCCTCCAAGCTCGGCTCTGGCAAACTGGGGCAGCAGCTGTGGTCCCCATCTCTGCAGCCCCAGGCCCAGCAAGGAGTCTGGACCTGAATTTTCACAGTCCGGGGGGGGAAAAAATCTGAACAAATACTCATAATGAAACAACTCTTTGGTTATCCACCAGTTTCAGTCAATATTGACGTCATCGTGTTTTTTTTTCTGAATCAGAATTTCATTTCACCACCTCAGGACTATACGGTGAGGATCTGTTACTATTAAGGAGATTCACAGTCTTGGGAAAGCACAAGGGAACAAGTTCTGAGCTAAACTATTAAGGCCATTGCAAACACCTGCAGGCCCCAATGCCCTAAGGCATTTGCCCAAGAGGAGAGATGACAGGAGGTGAAGAGGTGAATCGGCACAGAAACTTTTTCCTTTTGTCTTCCTTCTTTCTGTATGTGCAGGCTGGCTTCCTGGCTACTTGAAATGTTTATTGCTTATTTGCTTTAAATAACAGTAGCAATGACATATACGCACTTCAAAGGACGCACAGACTTAGATTATTCACCTGGCATTTGGAGGCGATTGGGCCCGCAGGCAGAGTGTTTTGGGGCAATCAGGCTAGCATGCAATTGGTTAGGAGACAGCACTGCTGGATTGGAGAAGGATATCCAACCGGCAGTTTTTGACCCAGCCCCATGCGCCTAAACTAGCAGTAGGACATTCCCCAAGCGGTCCTAGATCAGAGAGGGAGCAAGAGGGGCTGAGGGACAGCCCCTCCCCAGTATGAATTTCCTACCTGGACCACTAGTAATTAATGTGATTGAAAGATCATAAATACATGTTCATAGAACATTTTTGACTGTAAGTCAGGGTGTATTTGCAGGAAACTGTGGTTCAAAGATCTGAGAAGAAAATTGGACAGTGGATTCGTTGAGATTTCCATCTCAAGGAGTTGGCATTTTTGGAACAACGTTGGTTGTACACTGCACCGTACATGTTCATAGAGGTCAGATGACTGTCTGAAAGTGTTTTAAACTCTAGAGCCCACAATGTTAGACCATGGATATCTTTGGAAATGGGCTTGATTCACCATGAATACATGTGCTTATTCGGTAATATTTGTAGGGTAGTATTTAATTACTGGGAAAGTGTGTTCAAGGAGATGGAAACTGAGTTTGATAGCACCTATGGTTACCATTCAATCTCAGTGAGATGGCGGTTCTGCCACCTTGGAAAAACACTTTAAACTACATTTTCATAAGGCTCAGAAGCTGTGTGAAAATGTAAAGCCTCTAACATGAAAAAATAACATTTCAGGGTTCAGAGCCTCCCTCCAAGCTCGGCTCTGGCAAACTGGGGCAGCAGCTGTGGTCCCCATCTCTGCAGCCCCAGGCCCAGCAAGGAGTCTGGACCTGAATTTTCACATTTCCTGGGGGGAAAAAATCTGAACAAATACTCATAATGAAACAACTCTTTGGTTATCCACCAGTTTCAGTCAATATTGACGTCATCGTGTTTTTTTTTTTCTGAATCAGAATTTCATTTCACCACCTCAGGACTATACGGTGAGGATCTGTTACTATTAAGGAGATTCACAGTCCTGGGAAAGCACAAGGGAACAAGTTCTGAGCTAAACTATTAAGGCCATTGCAAACACCTGCAGGCCCCAATGCCCTAAGGCATTTGCCCAAGAGGAGAGATGACAGGAGGTGAAGAGGTGAATCGGCACAGAAACTTTTTCCTTTTTTCTTCCTTCTTCCTGTATGTGCAGGCTGGCTTCCTGGCTACTTGAAATGTTTATTGCTTATTTGCTTTAAATAACAGTAGCAATGACATATACGCACTTCAAAGGACGCACAGACTTAGATTATTCACCTGGCATTTGGAGGCGATTGGGCCCGCAGGCAGAGTGTTTTGGGGCAATCAGGCTAGCATGCAATTGGTTAGGAGGCAGCACTGCTGGATTGGAGAAGGATATCCAACAGGCAGTTTTTGACCCAGCCCCATGCGCCTAAACTAGCAGTAGGACATTCCCCAAGCGGTCCTAGATCAGAGAGGGAGCAAGAGGGGCTGAGGGACAGCGCCTCCCCAGTATGAATTTCCTTCCCTGGACCACTAGTAATTAATGTGATTGAAAGATCATAAATACATGTTCATAGAACATTTTTGACTGTAAGTCAGGGTGTATTTGCAGGAAACTGTGGTTCAAAGATCTGAGAAGAAAATTGACACTGGATTACTTGAGATTTCCATCTCAAGGAGTTGCATTTTTGGAAGAACGTTGGTTGTACACTGCACCGTACATGTTCATAGAGGTCAGATGACTGTCTGAAAGTGTGTTAAACTCTAGAGCCCACAATGTTAGACCATGGATATCTTTGGAAATGGGCTTGAGTCACCATGAATACATGTGCTTATTCGGTAATATTTGTAGGGTCGTATTTAATTACTGGGAAAGTGTGTTCAAGGAGATGGAAACTGAGTTTGATAGCACCTCTGGTTACCATTCAAACTCAGTGAGATGGCGGTTCTGCCACCTTGGAAAAACACTTTAAACTACATTTTCATAAGGCTCAGAAGCTGTGTGAAAATGTAAAGCCTCTAACATGAAAAAATAACATTTCAGGGTTCAGAGCCTCCCTCCAAGCTCGGCTCTGGCAAACTGGGGCAGCAGCTGTGGTCCCCATCTCTGCAGCCCCAGGCCCAGCAAGGAGTCTGGACCTGAATTTTCACATTTCCTGGGGGGAAAAAATCTGAACAAATACTCATAATGAAACAACTCTTTGGTTATCCACCAGTTTCAGTCAATATTGACGTCATCGTGTTTTTTTTTCTGAATCAGAATTTCATTTCACCACCTCAGGACTATACGGTGAGGATCTGTTACTATTAAGGAGATTCACAGTCCTGGGAAAGCACAAGGGAACAAGTTCTGAGCTAAACTATTAAGGCCATTGCAAACACCTTCAGGCCCCAATGCCCTAAGGCATTTGCCCAAGAGGAGAGATGACAGGAGGTGAAGAGGTGAATCGTCACAGAAACTTTTTCCTTTTGTCTTCTTTCTTTCTGTATGTGCAGGCTGGCTTCCTGGCTACTTGAAATGTTTATTGCTGATTTGCTTTAAATAACAGTAGCAATGACATATACGCACTTCAAAGGACGCACAGACTTAGATTATTCACCTGGCATTTGGAGGCGATTGGGCCCGCAGGCAGAGTGTTTTGGGGCAATCAGGCTAGCATGCAATTGGTTAGGAGACAGCCAGGCTGGATTGGAGAAGGATATACAACCGGCAGTTTTTGACCCAGCCCCATGCGCCTAAACTAGCAGTAGGACATTCCCCAAGCGGTCCTAGATCAGAGAGGGAGCAAGAGGGGCTGAGGGACAGCCCCTCCCCAGTATGAATTTCCTACCTAGACCACTAGTAATTAATGTGATTGAAAGATCATAAATACATGTTCATAGAACATTTTTGACTGTAAGTCAGGGTGTATTTGCAGGAAACTGTGGTTCAAAGATCTGAGAAGAAAATTGGACACTGGATTCCTTGAGATTTCCATCTCAAGGGGTTGGCATTTTTGGAAGAACTTTGGTTGTAAACTGCACCGTACATGTTCATAGAGGTCAGATGACTGTCTGAAAGTGTTTTAAACTCTAGAGCCCACAATGTTAGACCATGGATATCTTTGGAAATGGGCTTGAGTCACCATGAATACATGTGCTTATTCGGTAATATTTGTAGGGTAGTATTTAATTACTGGGAAAGTGTGTTCAAGGAGATGGAAACTGAGTTTGATAGCACCTCTGGTTACCATTCAATCTCAGTGAGATGGCGGTTCTGCCACCTTGGAAAAACACTTTAAACTACATTTTCATAAGGCTCAGAAGCTGTGTGAAAATGTAAAGCCTCTAACATGAAAAAATAACAGTTCAGGGTTCAGAGCCTCCCTCCAAGCTCGGCTCTGGCAAACTGGGGCAGCAGCTGTAGTCCCCATCTCTGCAGCCCCAGGCCCAGCAAGGAGTCTGGACCTGAATTTTCACAGTCCGGGGGGGGGAAAAAATCTGAACAAATACTCATAATGAAACAACTCTTTGGTTATCCACCAGTTTCAGTCAATATTGACGTCATCGTGTTTTTTTTTCTGAATCAGAATTTCATTTCACCACCTCAGGACTATACGGTGAGGATCTGTTACTATTAAGGAGATTCACAGTCTTGGGAAAGCACAAGGGAACAAGTTCTGAGCTAAACTATTAAGGCCATTGCAAACACCTGCAGGCCCCAATGCCCTAAGGCATTTGCCCAAGAGGAGAGATGACAGGAGGTGAAGAGGTGAATCGGCACAGAAACTTTTTCCTTTTGTCTTCCTTCTTTCTGTATGTGCAGGCTGGCTTCCTGGCTACTTGAAATGTTTATTGCTTATTTGCTTTAAATAACAGAAGCAATGACATATACGCACTTCAAAGGACGCACAGACTTAGATTATTCACCTGGCATTTGGAGGCGATTGGGCCCGCAGGCAGAGTGTTTTGGGGCAATCAGGCTAGCATGCAATTGGTTAGGAGACAGCACTGCTGGATTGGAGAAGGATATCCAACAGGCAGTTTTTGACCCAGCCCCATGAGCCTAAACTAGCAGTAGGACATTCCCCAAGCGGTCCTAGATCAGAGAGGGAGCAAGAGGGGCTGAGGGACAGCGCCTCCCCAGTATGAATTTCCTTCCCTGGACCACTAGTAATTAATGTGATTGAAAGATCATAAATACATGTTCATAGAACATTTTTGACTGTAAGTCAGGGTGTATTTGCAGGAAACTGTGGTTCAAAGATCTGAGAAGAAAATTGGACACTGGATTCCTTGAGATTACCATCTCAAGGAGTTGCTTTTTTGGAAGAACGTTGGTTGTACACTGCACCGTACATGTTCATAGAGGTCAGATGACTGTCTGAAAGTGTGTTAAACTCTAGAGCCCACAATGTTAGACCATGGATATCTTTGGAAATGGGCTTGAGTCACCATGAATACATGTGCTTATTCGGTAATATTTGTAGGGTCGTATTTAATTACTGGGAAAGTGTGTTCAAGGAGATGGAAACTGAGTTTGATAGCACCTCTGGTTACCATTCAAACTCAGTGAGATGGCGGTTCTGCCACCTTGGAAAAACACTTTAAACTACATTTTCATAAGGCTCCGAAGCTGTGTGAAAATGTAAAGCCTCTAACATGAAAAAATAACATTTCAGGGTTCAGAGCCTCCCTCCAAGCTCGGCTCTGGCAAACTGGGGCAGCAGCTGTGGTCCCCATCTCTGCAGCCCCAGGCCCCGCAAGGAGACTGGACCTGAATTTTCACATTTCCTGGGGGGAAAAAATCTGAACAAATACTCATAATGAAACAACTCTTTGGTTATCCACCAGTTTTAGTCAATATTGACGTCATCGTGTTTTTTTTTCTGAATCAGAATTTCATTTCACCACCTCAGGACTATACGGTGAGGATCTGTTACTATTAAGGAGATTCACAGTCTTGGGAAAGCACAAGGGAACAAGTTCTGAGCTAAACTATTAAGGCCATTGCAAACACCTTCAGGCCCCAATGCCCTAAAGCATTTGCCCAAGAGGAGAGATGACAGGAGGTGAAGAGGTGAATAGTCACAGAAACTTTTTCCTTTTGTCTTCTTTCTTTCTGTATGTGCAGGCTGGCTTCCTGGCTACTTGAAATGTTTATTGCTGATTTGCTTTAAATAACAGTAGCAATGACATATACGCACTTCAAAGGACGCACAGACTTAGATTATTCACCTGGCATTTGGAGGCGATTGGGCCCGCAGGCAGAGTGTTTTGGGGCAATCAGGCTAGCATGCAATTGGTTAGGAGACAGCACGGCTGGATTGGAGAACGATATACAACCGGCAGTTTTTGACCCAGCCCCATGCGCCTAAACTAGCAGTAGGACATTCCCCAAGCGGTCCTAGATCAGAGAGGGAGCAAGAGGGGCTGAGGGACAGCCCCTCCCCAGTATGAATTTCCTTCACTGGACCACTAGTAATTAATGTGATTGAAAGATCATAAATACATGTTCATAGAACATTTTTGACAGTAAGTCAGGGTGTATTTGCAGGAAACTGTGGTTCAAAGATCTGAGAAGAAAATTGGACAGTGGATTCGTTGAGATTTCCATCTCAAGGAGTTGGCATTTTTGGAACAACGTTGGTTGTACACTGCACCGTACATGTTCATAGAGGTCAGATGACTGTCTGAAAGTGTTTTAAACTCTAGAGCCCACAACGTTAGACCATGGATATCTTTGGAAATAGGCTTGATTCGCCATGAATACATGTGCTTATTCGGTAATATTTGTAGGGTAGTATTTAATTACTGGGAAAGTGTGTTCAAGGAGATGGAAACTGAGTTTGATAGCACCTATGGTTACCATTCAATCTCAGTGAGATGGCGGTTCTGCCACCTTGGAAAAACATTTTAAACTACATTTTCATAAGGCTCAGAAGCTGTGTGAAAATGTAAAGCCTCTAACATGAAAAAATAACATTTCAGGGTTCAGAGCCTCCCTCCAAGCTCGGCTCTGGCGAACTGGGGCAGCAGCTGTGGTCCCCATCTCTGCAGCCCCAGGCCCAGCAAGGAGTCTGGAGCTGAATTTTCACATTTCCTCGGGGGAAAAAACCTGAACAAATACTCATAATGAAACAACTCTTTGGTTATCCACCAGTTTCAGTCAATATTGACATCATCGTGTTTTTTTTTTCTGAATCAGAATTTCATTTCACCACCTCAGGACTATACGGTGAGGATCTGTTACTATTAAGGAGATTCACAGTCCTGAGAAAGCACAAGCGAACAAGTTCTGAGCTAAACTATTAATGCCATTGCAAACACGTGCAAGCCCCAATGCCCTAAGGCATTTGCCCAAGAGGCGAGATGACAAGAGGTGAAGAGGTGAATCGGCACAGAAACTTTTTCCTTTTGTCTTCCTTCTTTCTGGATGTGCAGGCTTGCTTCCTGGCTTCTTGAAATGTTTATTGCTTATTTGCTTTAAATAACAGTAGCAATGACATATACGCACTTCAAAGGACGCACAGACTTAGATTATTCACCTGGCATTGGGAGGCGATTGGGTCCGCAGGCAGAGAGTTTTGGGGAACTCAGGCTAGCATGCAATTGGTTAGGAGACAGCACGGCTGGATTGGAGAAGGATATCCAACCGGCAGCTTTGACCCAGCCCAATGGGCCTAAACTAGCAGTAGGACATTCCCCAAGCGGTCCTAGATCAGAGAGGGAGCAAGAGGGGCTGAGGGACAGCCACTCCCCAGTATGAATTTCCTACCTGGACCACTAGTAATTACTGTGATGGAAAGATCATAAATACATGTTCATAGAACATTTTTGACTGTAAGTCAGGGTGTATTTGCAGGAAACTCTGATTCAAAGATCTGAGAAGAAAATTGGACAGTGGATTTGTTGAGATTTCCATCTCAAGGAGTTGGCATTTTTGGAAGAACGTTGGTTGTACACTGCACCGTACATGTTCATAGAAGTCAGATGACTGTCTGAAAGTGTGTTAAACTCTAGAGCCCACAATGTCAGACCATGGATATCTTTGGAAATGGGCTTGAGTCACCATGAATACATGTGCTTATTCGGTAATATTTGTAGGGTCGTATTTAATTACTGGGAAAGTGTGTTCAAGGAGATGGAAACTGAGTTTGATAGCACCTCCGGTTACCATTCAAACTCAGTGAGATGGCGGTTCTGCCACCTTGGAAAAACACCTTAAACTACATTTTCATAAGGCTCAGAAGCTGTGTGAAAATGTAAAGCCTCTAACATGAAAAAATAACATTTCAGGGTTCAGAGCCTCCCTCCAAGCTCGGCTCTGGCAAACTGGGGCAGCAGCTGTGGTCCCCATCTCTGCAGCCCCAGGCCCAGCAAGGAGTCTGGACCTGAATTTTCACATTTCCTGGGGGGAAAAAATCTGAACAAATACTCATAATGAAACAACTCTTTGGTTATCCACCAGTTTCAGTCAATATTGACGTCATCGTGTTTTTTTTTCTGAATCAGAATTTCATTTCACCACCTCAGGACTATACGGTGAGGATCTGTTACTATTAAGGAGATTCACAGTCCTGGGAAAGCACAAGGGAACAAGTTCTGAGCTAAACTATTAAGGCCATTGCAAACACCTTCAGGCCCCAATGACCTAAGGCATTTGCCCAAGAGGAGAACTGACAGGAGGTGAAGAGGTGAATTTGCACAAAAACTTTTTCCTTTTGTCTTCCTTCTTTCTGTATGTGCAGGCTGGCTTCCTGGCTACTTGAAATGTTTATTGCTTATTTGCTTTAAATAACAGTAGCAATGACATATACGCACTTCAAAGGACGCACAGACGTAGATTATTCACCTGGCATTTGGAGGCGATTGGGCCCGCAGGCAGAGTGTTTTGGGGCAATCAGGCTAGCATGCACTTGGTTAGGAGACAGCACTGCTGGATTGGAGAAGGATATCCAACCGGCAGTTTTTGACCCAGCCCAATGGGCCTAAACTAGCAGTAGGACATTCCCCAAGCGATCCTAGATCAGAGAGGGAGCAAGAGGGGCTGAGGGACAGTCCCTCCCCAGTATGAATTTCCTTCACTGGACCACTAGTAATTAATGTGATTGAAAGATCATAAATACATGTTCATAGAACATTTTTGACTGTAAGTCAGGGTGTATTTGCAGGAAACTGTGGTTCAAAGATCTGAGAAGAAAATTGGACACTGGATTCGTTGAGATTTCCATCTCAAGGAGTTGGCATTTTTGGAAGAACTTTGGTTGTACACTGCACCGTACATGTTCATAGAGGTTAGATGACTGTCTGAAAGTGTGTTAAACTCTAGAGCCCACAATGTTAGACCATGGATATCATTGAAAATGGGCTTGAGTCAAAATGAATACATGTGCTTATTCGGTAATATTTGTAGGGTAGTATTTAATTACTGGGAAAGTGTGTTCAAGGAGATGGAAACTGAGTTTGATAGCACCTCTGGTTACCATTCAAACTCAGTGAGATGGCGGTTCTGCCACCTTGGAAAAACACTTTAAACTACATTTTCATAAGGCTCAGAAGCTGTGTGAAAATGTAAATCCTCTAACATGAAAAAATAACATTTCAGGGTTCAGAGCCTCCCTCCAAGCTCGGCTCTGGCAAACTGGGGCAGCAGGTGTGGTCCCCATCTCTGCAGCCCCAGGCCCAGCAAGGAGTCTGGACCTGAATTTTCACATTTCCTGGGTGGAAAAAATCTGAACAAATACTCATAATGAAACAACTCTTTGGTTTCCACCAGTTTCAGTCAATGTTGACGTCATCGTGTTTTTTTTTCTGAATCCGAATTTCATTTCACCACCTCAGGACTATACGGTGAGGATCTGTTACTATTAAGGAGATTCACAGTCCTGGGAAAGCACAAGGGAACAAGTTCTGAGCTAAACTATTAAGGCCATTGCAAACACCTTCAGGCCCCAATGCCCTAAGGCATTTTCCCAAGAGGAGAGATGACAGGAGGTGAAGCGGTGAATCGGCACAGAAACTTTTTCCTTTTGTCTTCCTTCTTTCTGTATGTGCAGGCTGGCTTCCTGGCTACTTGAAATGTTTATTGCTTATTTGCTTTAAATAACAGTAGCAATGACATATACGCATTTCAAAGGGTGCAGAGACTTAGATTATTCACCTGGCATTTGGAGGCGATTGGGTCCGCAGGCAGAGTGTTTTGGGGCAATCAGGCTAGCATGCACTTGGTTAGGAGACAGCACGGCTGGATTGGAGAAGGATATCCAACGGGCAGTGTTTAACCCAGCCCCGTGGGCCTAAACTAGCAGTAGGACATTCCCCAAGCGGTCCTAGATCAGAGAGGGCGAAAGAGGGGCTGAGGGACAACCCCTCCCAGTATGAATTTCCTTCACTGGACCACTAGTAATTAATGTGATTGAAAGATCATAAATACATGTTCATAGAACATTTTTGCCTGTAAGTCAGGGTGTATTTGCAGGAAACTGTGGTTCAAAGGTCTGAGAAGAAAATTGGACAGTGGATTCCTTGAGATTTCCATCTCAAGGAGTTGGCATTTTTGGAACAACGTTGGTTGTACACTGCACCGTACATGTTCATAGAGGTCAGATGACTGTCTGAAAGTGTTTTAAACTCTAGAGCCCACAATGTTAGACCATGGATATCTTTGGAAATGGGCTTGAGTCACCATGAATACATGTGCTTATTCGGTAATATTTGTAGGGTAGTATTTAATTACTGGGAAAGTGTGTTCAAGGAAATGGAAACTGAGTTTGATAGCACCTATGGTTACCATTCAATCTCAGTGAGATGGCGGTTCTGCCACCTTGGAAAAACATTTTAAACTACATTCTCATAAGGCTCAGAAGCTGTGTGAAAATGTAAAGCCTCTAACATGAAAAAATAACAGTTCAGGGTTCAGAGCCTCCCTCCAAGCTCGGCTCTGGCGAACTGGGGCAGCAGCTGTGGTCACCATCTCTGCAGCCCCAGGCCCAGCAAGGAGTCTGGAGCTGAATTTTCACATTTCCTGGGGGGAAAAAATCTGAACAAATACTCATAATGAAACAACTCTTTGGTTATCCACCAGTTTCAGTCAATATTGACGTCATCGTGTTTTTTTTTTCTGAATCAGAATTTCATTTCACCACCTCAGGACTATACGGTGAGGATCTGTTACTATTAAGGAGATTCACAGTCCTGGGAAAGCACAAGGGAACAAGTTCTGAGCTAAACTATTAAGGCCATTGCAAGCACCTGCAGGCCCCAGTGCCCTAAGGCATTTGCCCAAGAGGCGAGATGACAGGAGGTGAAGAGGTGAATCGGGACAGAAACTTTTTCCTTTTGTCTTCCTTCTTTCTGTATTTGCAGGCTGGCTTCCTGGCTACTTGAAATGTTTATTGCTTATTTGCTTTAAATAACAGTTGCAATGACATATACGCACTTCAAAGGACGCACAGACTTAGATTATTCACCTGGCATTTGGAAGCGATTGGGCCCGCAGGCAGAGTGTTTTGGGGCAATCAGGCTAGCATGCACTTGGTTAGGAGACAGCACTGCTGGATTGGAGAAGGATATCCATCCGTCAGTTTATGACCCAGCCCCATGCGCCTAAACTAGCAGTAGGACATTCCCCAAGCGGTCCTAGATCAGAGAGGGAGCAAGACGGGCTGAGGGACAGCCCCTCCCCAGTATGAATTTCCTACCTGGACCACTCGTAATTAATGTGATTGAAAGATCATAAATACATGTTCATAGAACATTTTTGACTGTAAGTCAGGGTGTATTTGCAGGAAACTGTGGTTCAAAGATCTGAGAAGAAAATTGGACAGTGGATTATAAAAAAATGGCAGCTAGTCTGACATTGAATTGACATGGCCTAGAGCTTGTCATATCCTATGGAGACCAGTCCTTAGGCTAGGCCTTGCTTAACCTCCCATGACACCATAATACCCTTACATGATATTATTCTACAATGTCATTATAATATTTGATATTTGACAACAGCATATTATACAATTATCCCAAATAAACTTACAAACTAATTCTTTGAATGTTGGGCAGCAACTTAAAAAAGAATAGGAAAGAAATTAATCCCTTTCAGAAGGAATTAAGGCACTGGGAAGGCATCCGAGCATTCTATATTGGCCCTTCTTGCCCTTTCTGCCAAGAGGGACCTTCTTGTTACTATCCAAATACACACAGCTGATGCCAGAGTTTTCAGTTCCAGCTGTGGCTGAAGCCTTTGGGCAGCTGGCACCATGGATCTGTATCTCGACCAATGGTTTGAGCTGGGCCCTCTCTGGAGAAGAAACCTGGGTCCCCCGAGATATGTGATCAGTACCGGGACCCCGCCAGCAGGCAAGGGGACCCCAAGGCAGGTACTGGACGTGGAGGCCACAGGGGGGCATAGACTACAAAGGAGACAGAACTGAACCTCACATCACCCTGTTTGGCCCCGGAGGATGGCTGGTTAGCCAGAGACGGGTAAGATTCCTCAGGGAAGGAACAACCTAAGACAGGCACAGTCGCAGAGGGGCCAACAGGAGAGAACTAAAAGGTCAACAGAGGTGGGGCACAGACCCTCATCCACAAACCTTGCAGGGGTTTGAATTCTCAACCCTCCTAAGGGAGGTCTCCTACCCCCACGGCGGCTTCGCCTCCCACACACAACTCATACGGGGACCCAGGTGGCAGACAGAGACTCGGCCAGCAATAGCTGCTGTATATCTAAATTCAGTCTATTACCAGGAATGCTCGGGACCTACTCAAAATTGCAAATATTCCTTTCCACTAGTATTCACAGGGTAAACTAAGATTTCTGCTTGAGTATTAAAATTGACAGGAAAATAGTAATCAAGTTTTCAGATTAATTTAAATTGGCCAAGTGAAATATGAGAATACTCAAGAAAATTATAGTGTACTGGACAAAAAGCTTTCCCTAAAACATTAACTGAAAAATCTATTAGTAGTTCATCTCACTGTAAATTTGCCTAACATCCAAAGAACCTAAAGCAGTCACTTTGTGTGCAAAAATTAAAATTTAAAATTATCAAGACTGCAATAGAAAATTTCCAAAAGTCCCCATTAATCAAAAAAGGGGAGGGGACAGCGGGGTAATATCATGTAAGGGACTAAAAACAAATATCGAGTAAGTAAAATACATCTAGAAAATTCTTACTCCAATAAAGTAAATTCCATTTGTAAAAACAATAGCAGGACACCCATGAAAAAACACACATGGTGTCAAAATAAGCCAAAGGAAAATCATTTAGGCAAAAATTAAAAAGAATCCCAAGTCTATTTTGCATACAGGATCCCTTTGTTAACTTTTGGTCGAGAATGTGTTTGTGTGTTTTCAGAGAACAACTCCAAGACCATGTGGGTTCCTGCGACGATGAGGAACTGATGGATCTGTTCCAGTCACGAGGACGGTCCAGAGATGTGGGACACTGACGACACCTTGCCATGCTAGCAGTCAGCAGCTGTGCATGTCTGCAGGCAGCCCAGGACCAAACCAGAGAGGATGGATCATGCATTGACACGATATGTCCACCATCTGGATACCATTGCTGACTTATACACATAATGAATTATTTGACACTGAAACTGGGACTCAGAAAAGTTGGACATTGAAACCGAGACTGAAACACTTTTTGTTCTTATACATTTATTTCTAGTATGCAGAGGCAAGATATGTTTGAAGAAAAGAAACAGGGGAGAGTGATTGATATAGAGGCAGGATGGCCTTGAACAGGCTGTCAAGCTACAGGGGGAGGCTTGGGTGGATGGGAGGCAGATGCAGGGGGAGATCAACGGAAGGACTTGTATGCATGCATATGAACATAACCAATGAATGAAAGACACTGGGGCGGGGAGGGGGGAAGCTGGGGATATGTGCTGGGGGTGGGGGAGGCTGGGGGGAGGATAAGGGGGAGGGGGAAAGGAAAACATGTACTACTATTAAACTGCAAAAAATCAATAAAAAATAATTAAAAAAAAAAAAAGAAAATTGGACAGTGGATTCGTTGAGATTTCCATCTCAAGGAGTTGGCATTTTTGGAACAACATTGGTTGTACACTGGACCGTACATGTTCATAGAGGTCAGATGACTGTCTGAAAGTGTGTTAAACTCCAGAGCCCACAATGTCAGACCATGGATATCTTTGGAAATGGGCTTGAGTCACCATGAATACATGTGCTTCTTCGGTAATATTTGTAGGGTAGTATTTAATTACTGGGAAAGTGTGTTCAAGGAGATGGAAACTGAGTTTGATAGCACCTCTGGTTACCATTCAATCTCAGTGAGATGGCGGTTCTGCCACCTTGGAAAAACACTTTAAACTACATTTTCATAAGGCTCAGAAGCTGTGTGAAAATGTAAAGCCTCTAACATGAAAAAATAACAGTTCAGGGTTCAGAGCCTCCCTCCAAGCTCGGCTCTGGCAAACTGGGGCAGCAGCTGTGGTCCCCATCTCTGCAGCCCCAGGCCCAGCAAGGAGTCTGGACCTGAATTTTCACATTTCCTGGGGGGAAAAAATCTGAACAAATACTTATAATGAAACAACTCTTTGGTTATTCACCAGTTTCAGTCAATATTGACGTCATCGTGTGTTTTTTTTCTGAATCAGAATTTCATTTCACCACCTCAGGACTATACGGTGAGGATCTGTTACTATTAAGGAGATTCACAGTCCTGGGAAAGCACAAGGGAACAAGTTCTGAGCTAAACTAAGGCCATTGCAAACACCTGCAGGCCCCAATGCCCTAAGGCATTTGCCCAAGAGGCGAGATGACAAGAGGTGAAGAGGTGAATAGGGACAGAAACTTTTTCCTTTTGTCTGCCTTCTTTCTGTATTTGCAGGCTGGCTTCCTGGCTACTTGAAATGTTTATTGCTTATTTGCTTTAAATAACAGTAGCAATGACATATACGCACTTCAAAGGACGAACAGACTTAGATTATTCACTTGGCATTTGGAGGCGATTGGGCCCGCAGGCAGAGAGTTTTGGGGCAATCAGGCTAGCATGCAATTGGTTAGGAGACAGAACTGCTGGATTGGAGAAGGATATCCAACCGGCAGTTTTGACCCAGCCGCATGGGCCTAAACTAGCAGTAGGACATTCCCCAAGCGGTCCTAGATCAGAGAGGGAGCAAGAGGGGCTGAGGGACAGATCCTCCCCAGTATCAATTTCCTTCACTGGACCAGTAGTAATTAATGTGATTGAAAGATCATAAATACATGTTCATAGAACATTTTTGACTGTAAGTCAGGGTGTATTTGCAGGAAACTGTGGTTCAAAGATCTGAGAAGAAAATTGGACACTGGATTCCTTGAGATTTCCATCTCAAGGAGTTGGCATTTTTGGAACAACGTTGGTTGTACACTGCACCGTACATGTTCTTAGAGGTCAGATGACTGTCTGAAAGTGTGTTAAACTCTAGAGCCCACAATGTTAGACCATGGATATCATTGAAAATGGGCTTGAGTCACCATGAATACATGTGCTTATTCGGTAATATTTGTAGGGTAGTATTTAATTACTGGGAAAGTGTGTTCAAGGAGATGGAAACTGAGTTTGATAGCACCTATGGTTACCATTCAATCTCAGTGAGATGGCGGTTCTGCCACCTTGGAAAAACACTTTAAACTACATTTTCATAAGGCTCAGAAGCTGTGTGAAAATGTAAAGCCTCTAACATGAAAAAACAACAATTCAGGGTTCAGAGCCTCCCTCCAAGCTCGGCTCTGGCAAACTGGGGCAGCAGCTGTGGTCCCCATCTCTGCAGCCCCATGCCCAGCAAGGAGTCTGGACCTGAATTTTCACATTTACTGGGGGGGGGAAAAATCTGAACAAATACTCATAATGAAACAACTCTTTGGTTATCCACCAGTTTCAGTCAATATTGACGTCATCGTGTTTTTTTTCTAAATCAGAATTTCATTTCACCACCTCAGGACTATACGGTGAGGATCTGTTACTATTAAGGAGATTCACAGTCCTGGGAAAGCACAGGGAACAAGTTCTGAGCTAAACTATTAAGGCCATTGCAAACACCTTCAGGCCCCAATGCCCTAAGGCATTTGCCCAAGAGGAGAGATGACAGGAGGTGAAGAGGTGAATCAGCACAGAAACTTATTCCTTTTGTCTTCCTTCTTTCTGTATGTGCAGGCTGACTTCCTGGCTACTTGAAATGTTTATTGCTTATTTGCTTTAAATAACAGTAGCAATGACATATACGCACTTCAAAGGACGCACAGACTTAGATTATTCACCTGGCATTTGGAGGCGATTGGGCCCGCAGGCAGTGTTTTGGGGCAATCAGGCTAGGGTGCAATTGGTTAGGAGACAGCAAGGCTGGATTGGAGAAGGATATCCAACAGGCAGTTTTTGACGCAGCCCCATGGGCTTAAACTAGCAGTAGGACATTCCCTAAGCGGTCCTAGATCAGAGAGGGAGCAAGAGGGGCTGAGGGACAGCCCCTCCCAGTATGAATTTCCTTCCCTGGACCACTAGTAATTAATGTGATTGAAAGATCATAAATACATGTTCATAGAACATTTTTGACTGTAAGTCAGCGTGTATTTGCAGGAAACTGGTTCAAAGATCTAAGAAGAAAATTGGACACTGGATTCGTTGAGATTTCCATCTCAAGGAGTTCCATTTTTGGAAGAACGTTGGTTGTACACTGCACCGTACATGTTCATAGAGGTCAGATGACTGTCTGAAAGTGTTTTAAACTCTAGAGCCCACAATGTTAGACCATGGATATCTTTGGAAATGGGCTTGATTCACCATGAATACATGTGCTTCTTCGGTAATATTTGTAGAGTAGTATTTAATTACTGGGAAAGTGTGTTCAAGGAGATAGAAACTGAGTTTGATAGCACCTATGTTTACCATTCAATCTCAGTGAGATGGCGGTTCTGCCACCTTGGAAAAACACTTTAAACTACAATTTCATAAGGCTCAGAAGCTGTGTGAAAATGTAAAGCCTCTAACGTGAAAAAATAACAGTTCAGGGTTCAGAGCCTCCCTGCAAGCTCGCCTCTGGCAAACTGGGTCAGCAGCTGTGGTCCCCATCTCTTTAGCCCCAGGCCCAGCAAGGAGTCTGGAGCTTAATTTTCTCCTTTCCTATGGGGGAAAAAATCTGAACAAATACTCATAATGAAACAACTCTTTGGTTATCCACCAGTTTCAGTCAATATTGTTGTTCATGTGTTTTTTTCTGAATCATAATATCACTTCACCACCTCAGTACTATTCAGTGAGGATCTGTTACTATTAAGGAGATTCACAGTACTGGGAAAACACAGGGGAACAACTTCTGAGCTAAACTATTATGGCCATTGCAAACACCTGCAGGCCCCAATGCCCTAAGGCATTTGGCCAAGAGGAGAGATTACAGGAGGTGAAAAGATAAATCAGCACAGAAACTTTTTCCTTTTGTCTTCCTTCTTTCTGTATGTGCAGGCTGGTTTCCTGGCTACTTGAAATGTTTATTGCTTATTTGCTTTAAATAACAGTAGCAATGACATTACGCACTTCAAAGGACGCACTGACTTAGATTATTCACCTGGCATTTGGAGGCGATTGGGCCCGCAGACAGAGTTTTTTGGGGCAATCAGGCTAGCATGCAATTGGTTAGGAGACAGCACTGCTGGATTGGAGAAGGATATCCAACCGGCAGTTTTTGACCCAGCCACATGGGCCTAAACTAGCAGTAGGACATTCCCCAAGTGGTCCTAGATCAGAGAGGGAGCAACTGGGCTGAGGGACAGCCCCTCCCCAGTATGAATTTCCTTCACTGGACCACTAGTAATTAATGTGATTGAAAGATCATAAATACATGTTCAGAGGGGAAAAAAATGGCGGCGGAACGGAGGGATTCTATCTGAATCTGCTCACAGGGTAGAGGGAGGGAGCAGCTGAGAGTCGCGCAGGGAGCATTTGTCGGCGACTAGGGGGACAGCTGTGCTCCAGGAGAAGATAGAGGACTGCTGGGCTGGCCTCCCCAGCCTGAGCGGCCCCAGTACTGCTGGGTTCTCTCCCTGAGCCAACTGCGCGAGGAGACGCGCGGAGGCGGACCGAGACATCTTGAATGAGAGCAGCCGGAAAACATACAGCTGCCGTTCGGGGTACCGGCGGGACCTCTGGGGCTCCCGGAGCACCGGCGACCAGGTGGCGCGCAGAGCCCAGGGAGCTCTAAACTCCAGCAAGGAAAGGTCAGATTTCCCTGGGGGTACTTTGGGCGCGAAACTGAGGGGGCTGGCAGTCTGGGAGATCTGCACCTTGGAACTCAAAACCTGGAGATCTGCACCTGAAATAGAATCTGTGGCTGTTGAAGCTGGTGAACGTGGGAGAGGGCCTTTGGAGCTGGTGGCAGAGTTGATCCCTGGAGCGCAATCAGTTTGGACCTGACAGAGGGGGGAAGCCCAGAAGATTTTGGGAGGGTTCTGGCTGCTAAAACAGCAGTCACCATTAGAGAGGCAGTATTGTTTAGTTCAGGATAAAGAGGACCAATAGACCCAGAAGTCAATCTAGAAACACTGCCACCCAGGGGCCAAATCACAAATTGACTCTTATGTGACAGGGAATTGATTATATCTTCTCTTCGACCTTGGGAATACAGTCTATTTTCATCTACACTTTAGTATCTTTTACTCTACCTCAACTTCACCTTTATACCACCACTCTCTGGCTAACCTTTCCCTATTTAGTGCCTTGTTTCCCTTACACTTTTCCCGCTTTAGATTTACCTAATTCTTTCCCCTTACCCCCTGTTAAAATTTCACCCCACTGATATATCTAATCTCTAACCACCTAATCCAAGTGCATATATACCTCTAGCTTCTCTGACTTCACTATCTTAAAGTGTTTTTAGCCCTGTCCTGTTGTTGTTGTTTACTTGACTGTTGATTATATTGATTTTTTAAGCAGGTTTATGAGATTGATTTGCTTATTCTGTTATTTTGGTTTGTCTTGTAGGGGGGGTTATTTTTATTTTTGGTGTTGTTTCTTGTTTTGTTGTCCTCATCTGCATTGTTTTTAAGATAGATTTTTGCTTCTGTGTTCCCTCACCTCTCTTGATATTAGTAGTTGTATGTAATTTGTATCAATCTCCAAGTACTTGTTGCAGGTTTTGGTTCGGATTAGGGGCTATCCTATAGGAGTTTTCACCCCACATTTATAATTTACTCCTTTTATTTCTTTTTTTCTTCTCCCCCTTTTCCCATTATCATTTTGGCATTCCTGTCTTTCTTTTTTGTGAGTGTATGTGTTTGGGGGGGTCTCTTTCTTTTTTGTGTGAGTGTGGGTGTGTGAGTGTCTGTGTGGGTCTGGGGGAGGTTCTCTTTCTTTTTTCCCACCTATCACCAAATTTGCCTTTCTCTGGCGGTCACCTTTATTTGGAATTACAATTACTTTGACTACATTCCGGTTCAGTGCCTGGTGCGTTGCACCTGGTTGTGTTGTATTTTGTGCCTTTAAATCAACACAGGAGAGTGAGAACTACATAACCACATACACAGAGAAGAGAGACCATGGGAAGACAAAGAAATAGCCCACATATGAAAGAAAAGCAAGGCTCGCCAGAAAAGGAGGTAAACGAAATGGAAGTTAACAACCTGTCAGAGAAAGAATTCAGAGAAATGGTCATAAGGTGGCTGAAAAGAATGGAAAACAAATTTGATAATATGAGTAAGACCCAAGAGGAAATGAGGAAGACCCAGGAAGAAATGATGAAGAGCCATGAAGAAATGAAGAGAAGCCACGAAGAAATGAAGAGGAGCCAAGAAGAAATGAAAAATGACATTGCTGAAGTAAAGAACTCAATAGAAAGTATTAAGAGTAGACTAGAAGAAGCAGAGGATCGCATCAGTGAGCTAGAAGACCAGGTAGGAAAAAATAACCAAGTAGAGCACCTTCTAGAAAAAAAAATTAAAAAGCAGGAGGAGAGCCTAAGAGAACTATGGGACAACATGAAACAAAACAACATCCGTATAATTGGGCTTCCAGAAGGACAGGAAACTGAGCAAGGAATAGAAAACCTGTTGGAAGAAATAATGACAGAAAACTTTCCTGGTATAGGAAAGGAAAAACCCACACAAATCCAAGAAGCTCACAGAGTCCCAAGCAAAATAAACCCCAAAAGACCTACGCCAAGGCACATTATAATTAAATTGGCAAACACCAATGACAAAGTAAGAATCTTAAAAGCTGCCAGAGAGAGACAGAAAGTCACCTACAAAGGAACACCCATCAGACTAACAAGTGATCTCTCAACAGAAACCTATCAGGCCAGAAGGCAGTGGAATGAAATCTACAAAGTCATGCAAAGGAAGGGTCTGAATCCTAGAATACTGTACCCAGCAAGGCTCTCAATCAAAATTGAAGGTCAAATCAGGAGCTTCACAGATAAAAAAGGACTAAGGGAATTCGTCACCACCAAACCAGCAATGCAAGAAATGCTAAAGGATCTGCTGTAAAAAGAAATAGGAAGCGAAGAAGGAACACAGGGGCAAAGAACAAAAATGGCAACATATAAGCACCTATCAATAATAACTTTAAATGTAAACGGTTTAAATGCTCCAATCAAAAGACATAGGGTAATAGACTGGATAAGAAAACACAACCCATGTATCTGCTGTCTACAAGAAACCCACCTCCGAAAAAAAGATGCACACAGACTGAGGATGAAAGGTTGGAAAAAAGTTATCCAGGCGAATGGAAATGAAAAAAAAGCTGGGGTAGCCATACTTATATCTGACAAATTAGATCTCAAAGTGAAGGACATAACAAGAGATAAAGAGGGCCACTTCATAATACTAAAGGGAGCAATTCAACAAGAAGAAATAACTCTTGTAAACATATACGCACCCAATACAGGAGCACCCAAATATATACAAAAACTCCTAGAGGACATCAAGGGAGAGATAGACAGCAATACAATCATAGTAGGAGACTTTAATACCCCATTATCACCATTGGACAGATCCTCTAAACAAAAAATCAGTAAAGAAACATCAATTCTCAATGACTCACTGGACCAGATGGAATTAATTGACATCTTCAGATCATTTCACCCCAAAGCCACAGAATATACATTCTTTTCAAGTGCGCATGGGTCATTCTCAAAGATAGACCATGTATTGGGTCATAGGCAAAGTCTCTCCAAATTCAAGAAGATAGAAATCATATCAAGTATATTCTCAGATCACAGTGGCATAAAGCTGGAAATCAACTACAATAGAAACAATCCAAAGAAATCGAACACATGGAGACTGAACAGCATGCTATTAAACTATGACTGGGTTACTAGAGAGATTAAGGAAGAGATAGAAAACATCATGGAAACAAATGACAATGATAGCACAACAATCCAAAATCTATGGGACACAGTGAAAGCAGTTCTGAGAGGGAAGTTCATAGCTCTACAATCCCACTACAAAAAACTAGGAACAGCAGCAATAAATTATCTAACCCAACAACTCAAAGAGTTAGAAAGAAAGCAACAAGAAAAGCCTAGTGTAAGCAGAAGGAAGGAAATAATAAAGATCAGAGCAGAAATAAATGACATAGAGACCAAAGAAACAATACAGAAGATCAACGAAACCAAGAGCTGGTTCTTTGAAAGGATAAACAAGATTGATGAACCTCTAGCCAGACTCACCAAGAAGCAAAGAGAGAGGACCCTAATAAATAAAATCAGAAATGAAAGAGGTGAAATAACAACAGACCCCATTGAAATACAAAGGATTGTTAAAAAATACTATGAACAACTCTACTCCAACAAACTGGACAACCTGGAGGAAATGGATATGTTTCTAGAAAAATATAACCTCCCAAAACTCAATCAAGAAGAATCTAAACAACTCAATAGACCAATAACTGTGGAAGAAATTGAAGCAGTCATCATAAAGCTTCCAGCAAACAAAAGCCCAGGGCCAGACGGCTTCACAGGGGAGTTTTACCGAACATTCAAGGAAGAACTAAAACCTATACTCCTTAGACTATTCCAGAAAATTCAAGAGGATGGAACACTTCCAAACTCCTTCTATGAAGCTAGCATCACCCTAATACCAAAACCAGATAAAGACGACACAATGAAAGAGAATTACAGGCCAATATCCCTCATGAATATAGATGCCAAAATCCTCAATAAAATTCTAGCAAATCGGATCCAGCAGTACATCAGAAAGATCATACACCACGACCAAGTAGGATTTATCCCAGGAATGCAAGGATGGTACAATATCTGCAAATCAATAAATGTGATACATCACATAAACAAATTGAGAGATAAAAATCACATAGTCATATCAATTGATGCAGAAAAAGCATTTGACAAAATCCAACATCCTTTCTTAATAAAAACTCTCAATAAGGTAGGAATAGAAGGATCATACCTCAACATAATAAAAGCCATATATGATAAACCCACAGCATACATCATACTCAATGGGCAAAAACTACAACCATTTCCCCTAAGAACAGGAACAAGACAGGGTTGCCCACTTTCACCACTCTTGTTCAACATAGTACTGGAAGTATTAGCCATTGCAATTAGACAAGAAGAAGAAATAAAAGGCATCCAAATTGGAAAAGAAGAAGTTAAGCTATCCTTATTTGCAGATGACATGATATTGTACATAAAAAACCCGAAAGACTCCATAAAAAAGTTAGTAGATTTAATAAATGAGTTTAGCAATGTAGCAGGCTACAAAATTAATGCCAAGAAATCTATGGCATTTCTATACACTAATAGTGAACCTACAGAAAGAGAGACTAAAAAAGCAATCCCATTTACCATCACACCAAAAAAATTAAGATACCTAGGAATAAACTTAACTAAGGAGGTAAAAGATCTATTTGTGGAAAACTACAGGACACTGAAAAAAGAGATAGAGGAAGATGTAAACAGGTGGAAGAACATTCCATGTTCGTGGATTGGGAGAATCAACATAATTAAAATGTCCATACTACCCAAAGCAATCTATAAATTTAATGCACTCCCCATTAAAATACCAATGGCATATTTCACAGACCTAGAAAGAACTCTCCAAAAATTCATCTGGAACAAAAAAAGGCCCCGAATAGCCACAGCAATCCTGAGAAAGAAGCACAAAGTCGGTGGGATTTCCATACCAGATTTCAAGCTGTATTACAAGGCTACTGTTCTTAAAACAGCCTGGTACTGGCACAAGAACAGACATATAGATCAATGGAATAGAATAGAGAATCCCGATATCAACCCAAACCACTATGCTCAATTAATATTTGACAAAGGAGGCAGGAACATAAAATGGAGTCAAGACAGTCTCTTCAATAAATGGTGTTGGGAAAATTGGACAGATACATGCAAAAAAATGAAACTAGAGCACCAACTTACACCATACACAAAAATAAACTCAAAATGGATACAGGACTTAAACGTAAGACAGGAAACCATAAAAATATTAGAGGAATCTACAGGAAGAAAAATCTCAGACATATGCCAAAAGAACTTCTTTGATGATACTGCTCCGAGGGCAATGGAAGCTAAAGAGAAAATAAACAAATGGGACTACATCAAAATCAAAAGCTTTTGCACAGCTAAAGAAACCATCAACAAAACAACAAGAAAACCCACTGTATGGGAGAACATATTTGCAAATGTTATTAGTGATAAAGGTTTAATCTCAAGCATCTACAGGCAACTCACCCAACTCAATAAAAGGAGGACAAATGATCCAATAAAAAAATGGGCAACAGACCTAAATAGAATCTTCACGAAAGAAGACAAAAGGAAGGCCCAGAGACATATGAAAACTTGCTCAAAGTCACTAATTATCCGAGAGATGCAAATCAAAACGACAATGCGGTACCATCTCACACCTATCAGAATGGCTTACATCAACAAATCAACAAACGACAAGTGCTGGTGAGGATGCGAAGAAAAAGGAACTCTCGTGCACTGCTGGTGGGATTGTAGACTAGTACAGCCACTGTGGAGAACAGTATGGAGATTCCTCAAAAAACTAAAAATGGAGCTCCCATTCGACCCAGTGATCCCACTTCTAGGAATATACCCCAAGAAATTAGAAAGGCGAATTAGAAAGGATATATGTACCCCTATGTTCATAGCAGCACAATTTACCATAGCTAAGATTTGGAAACAGCCGAAGTGCCCATCAGCAGATGAGTGGATTAAAAAACTATGGTACATTTACACAATGGAATACTACGCCGCGGAAAAAAAGAAGGAGCTCCTACCATTTGTAACAACATGGATGGATTTGGAGAGCATTATGCTAAGTGAAATTAGCCAGGCACAGAAAGACAAATATCACATGATCTCACTCATTTGAGGAATACAATCAATGACATAGACTGATGAACAAGAATGGATCCAGAGACTGAGAAAAGTCCATCAGAATGTCAAACCTCAGGGTGAGTGGCAGGTAGTGAGAGTAAGTGGAAAAGTCAATATACTTGAACTCTTGAACTGAGGTAAGTGATTTGTGTTTTTACATCCCTGACAAAGTTTATATAAAATTATTAAAAAATGGCAGCTAGTCTGACATTGAACTGACATGGCCTAGAGCTTGTCATATCCTATGGAGACCAGTCCTTAGGCTAGGCCTTCCTTAACCTCCCATGACACCATAATACCCTTACATGATATTATTCTACAATGTCATTATAATATTTGATATTTGACAACAGCATATTATACAATTATCCCAAAATAAACTTACAAACTAATTCTTTGAATGTTGGGCAGCAACTTAAAAAAGGATAGGAAATAAATTAATCCCTTTCAGAAGGAATTAAGGCACTGGGAAGGGATCCGAGCATTCTATATTGGCCCTTCTTGCCCTTTCTGCCAAGAGGGACCTTCTTGTTACTATCCAAATACACACAGCTGATGCCAGAGTTTTCAGTTCCAGCTGTGGCTGAAGCCTTTGGGCAGCTGGCACCATGGATCTGTATCTCGACCAATGGTGTGAGCTGGGCCCTCTCTGGAGAAGAAACCTGGGTCCCCCGAGATATGTGATCAGTACCGGGACCCTGCCAGCAGGTGAGGGGACCCCAAGGCAGGTACTGGACGTGGAGGCCACAGGGGGGCATAGACTACAAAGGAGACAGAATTGAACCTCACATCACCCTGTTTGGCCCCGGAGGATGGCTGGTTAGCCAGAGACGGGTAAGATTCCTCAGGGAAGGAACAACCTAAGACAGGCACAGTCGCAGAGGGGCCAACAGGAGAGAACTAAAAGGTCAACAGAGGTGGGGCACAGACCCTCATCCACAAACCTTGCAGGGGTTTGAATTCTCAACCCTCCTAAGGGAGGTCTCCTACCCCCACGGCTGCTTCGCCTCCCACACACAACTCATACGGGGACCCAGGCGGCAGACAGAGACTCGGCCAGCAATAGCTGCTGTATATCTAAATTCAGTCTATTATCAGGAATGCTCGGGACCTACTCAAAATTGCAAATATTCCTTTCCACTAGTATTCACAGGGTAAACTAAGATTTCTGCTTGAGTATTAAAATTGACAGGAAAATAGTAATCAAGTTTTCAGATTAATTTAAATTGGCCAAGTGAAATACGAGAATACTCAAGAAAATTATAGTGTACTGGACAAAAAGCTTTTCCTAAAACATTAACTGAAAAATCTATCAGTAGTTCATCTCACTGTAAATTTGCCTAACATCCAAAGAACCTAAAGCAGTCACTTTGTGTGCAAAAATTAAAATTTAAAATTATCAAGACTGCAATAGAAAATTTCCAAAAGTCCCCATTAATCAAAAAAGGGGAGGGAACAGCAGGGTAATATCATGTAAAGGACTAAAAACAAATATCGAGTAAGTAAAATACATCTAGAAAATTCTTACTCCAGTAAAGTAAATTCCATTTGTAAAAACAATAGCAGGACACCCATGAAAAAACACACATGGTGTCAAAATAAGCCAAAGGAAAATCATTTAGGCAAAAATTAAAAAGAATCCCAAGTCTATTTTGCATAGAGGATCCCTTTGTTAACTTTTGGTCGAGAATGTGTTTGTGTGTTTTCAGAGAACAACTCCAAGACCATGTGGGTTCCTGCGACGATGAGGAACTGATGGATCTGTTCCAGTCACGAGGACGGTCCAGAGATGGGGGACACTGACGACACCTTGCCATGCTAGCAGTCAGCAGCTGTGCATGTCTGCAGGCAGCCCAGGACCAAACCAGAGAGGATGGATCTTGCATTGACACGATATGTCCACCATCTGGATACCATTGCTGATTTATACACATAATGAATTATTTGACACTGAAACTGGGACTCAGAAAAGTTGGACATTGAAACCGAGACTGAAACACTTTTTGTTCTTATACATTTATTTCTAGTATGCAGAGGCAAGATATGTTTGAAGAAAAGAAACAGGGGAGAGTGATTGATATAGAGGCAGGATGGCCTTGAACAGGCTGTCAAGCTACAGGGGGAGGCTTGGGTGGATGGGAGGCAGATGCGGGGGGAGATCAACCGAAGGACTTGCATGCATGCATATGAACATAACCAATGAATGAAAGACACTGGGGCGGGGAGGGGGGGAAGCTGGGAATATGTGCTGGGGGGTGGGGGAGGCTGGGGGGAGGATAAGGGGGAGGGGGAAAGGAAAACATGTACTACTATTATACTGCAAAAAATCAATAAAAAATAATTAAAAAATAAATAAATAAATAAATACATGTTCATAGAACATTTTTGACTATAAGTCCGGGTCTATTTGCAGGAAACTGTGGTTCAAAGATCTGAGAAGAAAATTGGACACTGGATTCGTTGAGATTTCCATCTCAAGGAGTTGGCATTTTTGGAAGAACGTTGGTTGTACACTGCACCGTACATGTTCATAGAGGTCAGATAACTGTCTGAAAGTGTGTTAAACTCTAGAGCCCACAATGTTAGACCATGGATATCTTTGGAAATGGGCTTGATTCACCATGAATACATGTGCTTATTCGGTAATATTTGTAGGGTAGTATTTAATTACTGGGAAAGTGTGTTAAAGGAGATGGAAACTGAGTTTGATAGCACCTATGTTTACCATTCAATCTCAGTGCAATCGCGGTTCTGCCACCTTGGAATAACCCTTTAAACTATATTTTCATAAGGCTCAGAAGCTGTGTGAAAATGTAAAGCCTCTAACATGAAAATATAACAGTTCAGGGTTCAGAGCCTCCCTCCAAGCTCGGCTCTGGCAAACTGGGGCAGCAGCTGTGGTCCGCATCTCTGCAGCCCCAGGCCCAGCAAGGAGTCTGGACCTGAATTTTCACATTTCCTGGGGGGAAAAAATCTGAACAAATACTCATAATGAAACAACTCTTTGGTTATCCACCAGTTTCAGTCAATATTGATGTTCATGTGTTTTTTTCTGAATCAGAATATCATTTCACCACCTCAGTACTATACGGTGAGGATCTGTTACTATTAAGGAGATTCACAGTATTGGGAAAACACAAGGGAACAAGTTCTGAGCTAAACTATTAAGGCCATTGCAAACACCTGCAGGCCCCAGTTCCCTAAGGTATTTGCCCAAGAGGAGAGATGACAGGATGTGAAAAGTTAAATCAGCAGGGAAACTTTTTCCTTTTGTCTTCCTTCTTTCTGTTTGTGCAGGCTGGCTTCCTGGCTACCTGAAATGTTTAGTGTTTATTTGCTTTAAATAACAGTAGCAATGACATGTACGCACTTCAAAGGACGCACAGACTTAGATTATTCACCTGGCATTTAGAGGCGATTGGGCCCGCAGGCAGAGTGTTTTGGGGCAATCAGGCTAGCATGCAATTGGTTAGGAGATAGTGTTAAGCCCGGGACGCCCCGCTGCTCTCACAAAGGCACCAAGAGACGTTATCATGCAAACAGCAAAGGGTTTATTCACCAAGCATGCTCTGGCTCACAACATACCCTGAAGTCAGAGTAGAGGCTGAGAGCCCTGAGACATTGCAGAGCCAGGGCTTAAATACCCTGAAACAATTAACAGAGTCATACAGATGTCGTCAGGGGGACTTGTTACAGTTTGTTTTTCCCAAAACCGTGACATTTACATTGGTTTTAGTTCCACAATCTCAGTTTCCCAATCTTGGTCAAGCATCCTGTTCTCCTGTTTCCTTATCATTACCTCGGGGCTTTCCCCTCTGCAGGAGGGGCAGGATGTAATTTACTGGTTAATGTTTCTGTAATCTTTACTACTAATCTAGTTGCCCTACAGGGTGCACCTCACTGGCCACTGCTTCCAATTCTGCTGCCTTACATTCCCCCCCTTTTCTTTGTCCGGTCTCTAATCCTAGAGACCATCCAATTCATTAAGCACATTATGTTGCTGTCTAATGATCATTAGCTTGACATCTCCAATCCTCTGCCGTATGAAACCTATGATTCTATTTAGGATACAAAGGCCTATAGTCAGAATTATTAGTAGAATAATCATGGGTCCCTTTGAGTGACCAGACTACTTGCCCCGTTGGGTTCACCACTTCCTAGGTCAAGGCAAGAGGGGTATGGGCATTGCTAGTCACCGGCGGAAGGAGGCAGAGTCCTATCTCTGTCTTATCTACATAATTGGTACCAGACTGTCACTCCTCTGGTTTTAGTCTTCAAGGTGACAAGCTAGGAACCAGAGCAATAATTCCCTTTTTTGTTGTTTCTGTTTCTGCTCTCTTGTCCTCTAGTATATCCAGCCCTACATGGTCTCGGACTTTCTCACTGGTTAGTAAAAATGTTCTTACAATTACCAAAACCCTCCGACCCACAGTCCCCATTAGTACTGTCCCCACTGAAGTCCAGTTCCCTCCTGTAGGCGTTGAGTCTCCTCCTGGCCTGCGTGGAGCCCAGGCTAGGGATCTCACAGGTGAGGCTGCTGGTTGCCAGGATCCAGGCTGTTTCCTGTTGCAGGAGCTGGGGGTGGTGTAGCCAGTCTGGATGCCGTGGGCGTACTCAGGATAACAGCTGAGTATCCCTTTCAGGTTGGGGTGAGTCCTTGGGCAGTGAACTTCTTTACCCACGCTGTGTCCCTGGGCTGGAAGGGATATACAGGGTCCGCGGTGGGCACTGGCGATGCATTTCAAACCAGCTTTTGGGTGGCTCTCTGGGTAAACTGCAGAACCTGTGAGGACTTGAGCAGGGAATGGTTATGAATTCCAGCTTTTAGTTTCCTCTGACCCTCGGATGGATGAGGAGAGGTCTACTATATATGATCTCAAAAAGAGGAACCCCTCCTGGTAGGGGACACACCTGGCCCATAAGAGGGCAAAGACAGGAGGTTGGTCCAGTTTTCACCGGTTTCTAGGATAAATTTAGTTAAACTCCTTTTTAGAGCCCTGCTCCTGCCTGTCCTGATCTTTGTGGCTGGTATGCACAATGGAGTTTCCAATTGTGCCTAGGCTTGAGCTATACTTTGAGATACCTTGGCTATAAAGGTGGGGCTGTTATCTGATCCTATGACTACTGGCAGCCCTAACCTAGGTATAATCTCCTGGGATAATTTCTTAATTATTCTAGAGGTAGTTTCTGTCCTAGTGGGGTATAGTTTAACCTGTCCCAAGAAGGTGTCTATAAGAACTAGCAGGTATTTATTCCCTGATGCTGGTGGCTTAATCTCTGTGAAATATACCTTCTAATGCTCTCCTGGGGAACATCCTTGGGGCCTGAATTCTCAGGGGTACCCTCTTACCTTGTTTAGCATTTTATCTGTGCACAGACAGTATTTCTATATATATTTTTAAATATGTTTTATTGATTTTTTACAGAGCGGAAAGGAGAGGGATAGAAAGTCAGAAACATCGATGAGAGAGAGACATCGATCAGCTGCCTCTTGCACGCCCCCTACTGGGGATGTGCCCACAGCCAAGGTACATGCCCTTTGACCAGAATCGAACCCGGGACCCTTCAGTCCACAGTCCGACGCTCTATCCACTGAGCCAAACCGGTCTCGGCTGGTGACTATATTTTTAATTATCTTATCTAAGCTTGATATCTAGTAACTGCCTCGCAGAAGTTCAGAAGTCTTGGTGACCTCTAGGTGGTAGCCTGATGCTCTGCTGGTGTCACTGGGAGGCCAACGTCCAACCTAGAGCCTCTGGGACCAACAGTCTGGTCCACCAACCATCTGGTCCTTTGGTGGCTTGCTTCTGTTCTGCCAATTCCTCCTCTTGTTTGGTGTAGGAGCGGGTCTGGGGTCCAGCAGGTTTACTAAAATTTGTAAAGGCCCCCCTGGTTTTTGGGTGGCTTCCTTGGCAGTTTGATCTGCAGCTCTACTTTCTCTGGTTTTAATTGTCTCCCCTTTCTGATATCCTTTGCAGTGCACTATTGCAATTGCTCTTGGGAGCTAGATGACTTCTAATAAGGCTTAAATCTCTTCCTTATTATTAATGTATTTTCCGGCTAAAGTTGGTAACCCTTTTTCTTGGGGGATGGCAATATGTCCTCTTGTTCAGAGACTGTGCCCAAATGGTGTGGTCTAGGGTGACTACCGCTGCTCCTGCATATCAGATCCCATCCTGAACATAACTGCTCCCGTCCGTGAACAGTACCTTGTCTGGGATGATAGCGGGACATCTGTCAGATCTGTTACCTCTATGCAGTCATGAATGGGTTCCTCCGGATCATTATCTGGAGCAGGCTGGCAGGGTTGATGGCCAGTGTCTTATGGAACCGGATGAGGGGCTGGTCTAGGAGAAGAGCTTGGTACTGGGCGATCCTGGTGTTTTATGTCCATTTCTCCAGAGCACTTTGAAGGAGGGCCTCCACAGTATGGGGTGTTGCCAGGGCTAGTTCCTGACCTAGAGTCAGCTTATCTGCCTCCTTTACCAGCAATGCTGTGGTGGCCACAGCCCAGAGGCATGCTGGCCACTCTGCTGCTACAGGGCCTAGTCTCTTAGACAGATAGGCAATAGGTCTCTTCCAGGGACCTAGAGTCTGAGTGAGAACCCTTTTGGCATTGCCCCTTACCTCACTTAAGTAGAGGTGGAAGGTCCTGGTAATGGCTGGCAAGGCTAGGGCAGGCGCTGAGACGACAGCCTTCTTTAGCTCCTTAAGTGCCCATTGTTTCACTTCAGTCCAGCTCATTGGCTGAGCTGGAGTGGTAGTGGCTTGCAATTGACTACCACAGGAGCTTGATGACTTGCCAACCCAGAGGGGTTGTTTTCTGCCCAGACTATGGCATAGAGACGCTGTAATTCCTTCAAGTAGGTGGAGAGCTTATGCTCTTCCTCCGGCACTGCTTTTTCCATTTCCTGTAAGAGATAATCCTCTGAAAGAAGACAGGTTAAAAGAGCACAGGCAGGGGAGGATGTAACCGGACCCGGGTTCTTTGGACCCATGGTGGGGTGTGCTCTGTCCCCCTCAAAGGATATGGTGGTGTCCAAGTCAGGTGTACAGGCATTCTAGCATGACCAAAAATGAACGTGTTACCATGTTCCTTCCAAGGTCCACAGTCCTTTTTGATGTCCAAGGAAAACAGGCAATGTGTCCATTGGCTTCCTGGACTGATGTCTCCTTAGAGGTTACGGGTTCCATCGGCTCTGTCGAGACTGAATAGGCTGCCCAGTGTCCACCAGGAGACCAACAGACCTGCCCTCCACTTGTAAGATTACCCTGGACTCCTGGGGATTAAGTCGAAAGGAGCCCCAGTCCTGTCAGTCCTCTTCCTCTAAGTTTAAGACTCTTGGGGTCTGAGTCTCTCCTTTTGCTTACACTGATTCTTTCCTAACTGCTTTCTACCCTTTCTTTCCATACTCTGTCCCCTTTCTCATCACATACACTAACCTTCACAATTTTAAATTAGCCTTCAAATCTTCTTTCTATGTCCTTCAAAAATGCATAACCATGCCTCAAACCTCCTATTATTTAGAAAAGGCAGAGGGCTGAGGGAATTCTCTGCCACTTGCATTTCAAATTGTCACATTTTTCCTAGAGATAAAGATTTCAGCTTTAAATAAGCCTGAAATGGGGAATCTCTAGCTGTTGCCTTCAAGAGCCCTAACAGAACACGGTGAAAAGTGTCCAAGGAGTGGGTTCTGCTAATTCCATGTATCCAATAGATGTCTGAGCTTCCAAATCCTTGCACTCCTCTTTTCCTCATTTTAGCCTCACCGTGCTGAACATAAGGTACAAGTAGTGTCTGAGTAAACCTTTGTCCTGGAGTAATTTACATAACAAGATTACATTCTAGTTTAGCTTTAATTTCTCCTTTATAATCTGAATCAATGCTTCCAGGCAAAACAGTTAGTTCACTTAAGGGTGTCTCTACTCCTCCTTAAGATTAATCCTAAAATTCCCTGTGGCACAGGTTTACAAAACTTGCTTTAGGAAATGTCCTGATCCCACATTCTGACAAGCTTGAATTATCTCTGCAATGGATCTATCTTTTCTCAGGCATTTTCCACAATCAGCATTGACATTTTCATTTAGCTGAAAACCTTGACTATAATTTAACAAGCTAATTCATAAAGTAACTTAAGTAGGTATCTTTAATTTAAAAAAAGAAATTGATTCAGTACAGATTAGGTATCTTACTTATTGGTTCTTATTTAAGATTCTGCTGTTCAAAATTTGGCTATATTTAAGAAATATAGACCAACACAAGTCCAATTATCAGAGAAAACATAACATTTTTTTTTTTTTTAATGGCGAAGACGAGACCCAGACACCCTCTGGGGAGTGGCGTCCCTATTGGATCACCACGCGGCTCCCTTCCCCCACACCTTCTAGATCCTGGGCCGGGTCCTGGCTGCCGCTCCGAGGAGCCCCGCGGGCGGTGGTGGCAGGGCGGGGCCGGCGGCAGATGGGACTTGGAGACAGCACCAGCGCCTAGCCGCTTCTCTGGCCCCGGCTCCCTTTCCCCTGCTGCCCCCACCTCCACGCCTTTATCCAGAAATTAAATTTCCTAGCTTTCCTTTAGCCAAATTAGTCAGCTTTCTAGCAGCCATCTAAAGACTCCCACTACAGCCTAGCAGCAGGCCCAGAGCCTCCCCTTACCTTCTACCGTGTTGAAATCCCATTCAGGCCAGGCCAGAGGAAAAAAAAGTTTAAGATTCCCGGAACTAGCCTCCTGGGATCGGTCCCCATTCTCTGTCCCAGCCCTGGCGTGGGGTGGACTGTGAGAGTTATTTGGGGACAGAGGTCTGGAGAAATCTCCAGTTGAGCTGAGGAGAGGGTCCTGGTCAGGGGGTGGTCCTGAAAGGGCGACTGTCCTGAGCGCCCTGGGGCCAACAGGATTGTCTGTCTCTTTCCCAATTTTCCCTCCGAGGGCAGGCAACCTTTCAACCACCGAGGCTTGTCAGTGACAGTGTCAATCCAGACATCAATTTAAGGAATTTGGTCCGGGCGGCCCGGATTGCCATGAACAACACGGCGGACCTCACAAGCAACAGTTAGGTCCAACGTCCCGGTGGAGGGCCACCCAACCCTGAATGTGGGCCACTCCAATTCATAAAATTTCTATGAAGCAAAATCATCAACCCAAGCTCCATAGTCATCCGCGCGCACTTCCGAAATTCCTGAGAATTCTTAAGGAAACACTGTAATGGGGTGGAGGGTCCAGACGGACCCTGGCCCATTCTGACTGTTACTGCACAGGAATAAAACAGCGACAGACTTTGAGCTCAGTTTTTCACTTCTGGCCAATGATCCAGAGTCAAAGACAAAGGAGTGGAGGCAGATTGACCCATGACAAGGTACACACAGACAACAATGAACAATGAACAAAACACAGACAGTCGCGACACGTTCAGACAGGAACCAAAATGGCCTAGAGATGACAACTCTCCTAGCTGGCAACAGAATCTCAGAATCAGAATCAGAATCAGAATCAGAATTCACCAGACGTGAATTCACCAAACGGGAATTCACCAGACGGGAGGAATCCAGGCGTCCCTGGACCTCCCCAGACTCCACCAGGGAGACCCCCGGGGATGTGGCCTGCGACCCGAAGACATGTCTGTCGTCGCAGTCTGGGGAAGCTCACGCTCCACCCCAACAGCCACCAGAACAAACAGATTTGCCAGCTCGGACTGGTTCCTAAGCGATTGCAACCGAAGGCGCCATTACTTACCCCAAGAAGCGTCTGTTGGAGCCTGAAGGCGGCTGCAGCAAATCTCGGTGGGACCTCCAAATGTTAAGCCCGGGACGCCCGCTGCTCTCACAAAGGCACCAAGAGACGTTCTCATGCAAACAGCAAAGGGTTTATTCACCAAGCATGCTGGGGCTCACAACATACCCTGAAGTCAGAGTAGAGGCTGAGAGCCCCGAGACAGTGCAGAGTCAGGGCTTAAATACCCTGAAACAATTAACAGAGTCATACAGGGGGACTTGTTACAGTTTGTTTTTCCCAAAACTGTGACATTTACATTGGTTTTAGTTCCAAAATCTCAGTTTCACAATCTTGGTCAAGCATCCTGTTCTCCTGTTCCCTTATCATTACCTCGGGGCTTTCCACTCTGCAGGAGGGGCAGGATGTAATTTACTGGTTAATGTTTCTGTAATCTTTACTACTAATCTAGTTGCCCTACAGGGTGCACCTCACCGGGCACTGCTTCCAATTCTGCTGCCATACAATAGCACTGCAGGATTGGAGAAGGATATCCAACCTGCAGTTTTTGACCCAGCCCCGTGGGCCTCAACTAGCAGTAGGACATTCCCCAAGCGGTCCTAGATCAGACAGGGTGCAGGTGGGGCTGAGGGCTCGCCCCTCCCCAGTATGAATTTCCTTCACTGGACACTAGTAATTAATGTGATTGAAAGATCATAAATACATGTTCATAGAACATTTTAGCCTGTCAGTCTGGGTATATTTGTAGGAAACTGTGGTTCAAAGATCTGAGAAAAATTTGGACACTGGATTCGTTGAGAATTCCCTCTCAAGGAGTTGGCATTTTTGGAACAACGTTGGTTGTACACTGCACCGTACATGTTCATAGAGTGCGGATGATTTTCTGAAAGTGTTTTATACTCTAGAGCCCACAAATTTAGACCATGGATATCTTTGGAAATGGGCTTGAATCACCATGAATACATGTGCTTATTCGGTAATATTTGTAGGGTAGTATTTAATTACTGGGAAAGCGTGTTCAAGGAGATGGAAACTGAGTTTGATAGCACCTATGTTTACCATTCAATCTCAGTGAGATGGCGGTTCTGCAACCTTGGAAAAACACTAAACTACATTTTCATAACGCTCAGAAGCTGTGGAAAATGTAAAGCCTCTAACATGAGAAAATAACAGTTCAGTGTTCAGAGCCTTCCTGCAAACTCAGCTCTGGCAAATTGAGGCCTAATCTAGCAACAGGACATCTTCCAAGGGTTGGTAGATCAGAGAGGGTGCAGGTCAGGCTGAGTGACAGCCCCTCCCCTGAATGAATATGGTTCACTATGCCACTAGTAATCAATTTGTTTTAAAGATCATAAATGCATATTCATAGAGCCTGTATTTATTCACTGGGAAATAGGTTTCACAGTTCTGAGGACAAAGTTGGACACTAGGTACAAAGAGATTTCTGCCTCAACGAGTTGGCATTTTGGAAGTTTGTTGCTTAGTCAATGCAGAATACATGCTCATACAGCTCAGATGATTGTTTGAAAATGTTTCAAAGTGTGAACTCACATTGGTAGACCATGGATATATTTGGAAATTTGCTTGAATCACCGGGAATATATGTTCATGTAAGTGTAATTTCTGTAGGGCAGTGTTTTATCACTGGGAAATCTTGTTCAAAGAGCTCTGAACTGACTTTGATAATGCTTGTCTTTACCACTCAATCTCAGTGAGTTAGTGTTTGCAGAAACAGATGTATAAACACTTATCACCTCAATTTCTCGTGGCTCATTAAACCTCTCGGATGTCAAAATGACAGCTCAAGGAAATGATTAGGAATGTATCTGCAATCCCGGGAATACCTTTGGGCTACCTTAATGTCTCTAGTGCGTTGTTGATATTTTAAGAATTTGTATACAGATAGCTGTGCACCGCTGGATAGTGATTAAATTTGTGAGAATTCACCGGTAAGTGTGATTTTCTGTGTGTTGCATCTCTCCTGCCTGTTGGAGTGCAGTGATCACTGGCTGTGCTATGCTGCTCTGGTGAAAGGAGCCCATTATTACAGCGTTGAGGGTTGTAATCCCAAGCTCAAGGGCATTTGAAATCCTCAGTTTAACATCAGCAGTGCCTAGTGGATATCCCTGCCATTGAATAGAGGTCATACTCTGCTCGGTTCAGGACTCTCATTTATGGAATGATTATCGCCGCTTCCCACCAGGTCTTTACCCCCAATACACCCCTGTCACTCTACCCAACACATCAGCTCCTGCACTGGTGTGTGCTAGTGCCCATGCTCTTTATTTTTGCCTTCAGTTCTCTCCCACATCTGTGCCCTAAAATAAATGTGGGATAAATGCAGCCTGCTTGAGTCCAAGTTTTGTCTGTGCCCTTAAGTGTTTGTGGTTCTCATATGCCCTCCCTCAGCCATTGGGAATCTAAGAGGCACCCTTTCTTGGAGATGAAGTCTTCCTGTGTTGTGTGCAGTATCTGTGAGGCAGGCAACCCTTCGAGGTGGGGAGCTATGTGTGTTAAGGCAGGGCACCCTCCACAAGTATCATTGCTCTTGCTGCCATCATCCTTCTTACCACCCCCCCCACTTTCATGTTTCCCTCTGTGTGCACAAGCATTCCTCTCTTGCTCTCTGCCCAGTGAGCTGTGCTCAGTGACAGAAGTGTTGGTGCCTCTTGCTTTGTCTGTGCTTTTCTGAGTGTTCCCTGTGGCCAGCAGAAAGTCCCCAGTTCTGAGGTTACACACTGTTCTGCTGTACGTCTTGCCTGAGACATGGCTTTTGTGTCATATCTTTCCCTGGCCTTTTGTGTGTACCTGCAAGCCCCCCAACCCCATTCTCTCTAATTTTTTTTTTTTTTTTTTTTTTTTTGCTCCTGTTGATCCCTCTTTTCAGTGCCCGCTGTCAGATACTGTTTAGCCCTCCTCCAATTCCATGCCCTTGAAAATGACAAGGGTGGAGGGGTCATGGACAGGGGGGCAGAAAAACAGCTGAGGCTCAAGGTGCTTTAGGGGAGTTATGGGAGTTACATACATGCAGGGGGAGGTGAGAGAGACTGGGTGGTTTCATGTCTATGGCTTATTTAAAAATATACATTTTATTGATTTTTCACAGAGAGGAAGAGAGAGGGACAGAAAGTCAGAAACATCAATGAGAGAGAAACATCCATCAGCTGCCTCCTGCACACCCCCCACTGGGGATGTGCCAGCAGTCAAGGTACATGCCCTTGATCAGAATCAAACCCCGGACCCCTCAGTCCGCAGGCCGACGCTCTATCCACTGAGCAAAACTGGTTAGTGTTAAATATATTTTTATTGATTTCAGAGAGGAAAGGAGAGAAAGAGAAACATCAGTGATGAGAGAGTCGACACTGTATCCACTGAGCCAAACCGGTTTCAGCTATGGGTCATTTTCTTACATGCTGGGTCATGGGGATCACAGGTGAGCTCTGTGGTTTCCAGTTCTGCAGTTGCAGGATGATGGCACTGTGATGCAGTTGGCAGCTGTGATTGATGTGGTGTCCAAGCAAGGTGCCCCTCCATATTTCCAGGTATTTGGCTTCAGCAGCAGCAGCAGCAGCAGCAGCAGCAGCATGCTCTCTGGAACTTCCTTTCCCTGTGTGGTGGTTTAAAGTTTGGTGACTGGGTCTGCTCTGCCTATGGATTTCTGTGCACCTCACAGCAGCAGGGAAACCCTTATGTATTGCACCTGCCTTCCACACATTTGCTGTTGTGCTCCCCACACTAGTCATTCTTTCAGAACGGTCTTATCCATGGCTGTGCAACATTTATCCCCAGAACCACATATCTGGCTCCCTGTCTGCTTTGCCAGGTATTTCAGCCCTCCTAGTCTTCTGTCCCATGGTCCAACAACCACCTTTCCCCCCAGGCTCTTTCACACCCCCCAGTGTTCCCAGCAAAGCTGGCTGGCTGAACCCTCCAGGGAGGTTTTTCTCTCCTCTTCCCCCTCCCATCCTCTTTGTGTGAGGAGATATCAGAAGTCTCCAGATCCTCCCCCCATGCCTTCCAATTGTCTTCTCAAGTACTCTCCATCTCACCCAAACCTGATCCCTTTATCTGCACACTCTTGTCTTTTACCTCAGGGAGACAGTTTGCTGGAATGCACCTTTCTCCTGATGCATTCTTCCCGCGCTTTGTGCGCCCCTTGGCCCGCCATGGGAGGTTGCAGCCTTCCCCCTCCCCCCAGTCCCAGAGGTCTTCGTCTCCTCTCTTAAGGGGAGGCTTCATCTCTCTCTATAGAGCAGACTTCCACCACACACAGTGAGAACTGGGCACATGTTCCCAGTTTGCTCCCGCAGTCACTCACCTCGTAGCGTGGCAGCTCCTGTTTGTTGCATGGGCTGTTGCACTTCAGCCTCCTCGTTAGATTGGATTTCCGTGGAAGGCAGTGGACATCCATCTCAGAAATGTGTCTTTCTTTCTTTCTTTCTTTTAATCTTTATTGTTCATTTTATTTTTTTTATTTTTATTTTTTTATTGTTCATTTTATTAATTACATTTTTCCCTTCTTTTCCCACCTATAGCTCCCCTCCACAAGTATCCATCCCACTCAACCCCCCGCCACTGTCCTCTCCCATAGTTGCATGATTTTTCTGTAAGGTTCTGCACTGCCGTGAGAGAAACTGCAAGCAGGGAGTCCGAATGAGCGAGCGAATTAATCAGGCTTTATTGGGAGTCTCCGGGTGGGTTCACAGGCTCGGGGGGAATGGAGCCGGGGAAGCCATGCCTTGTGACTGGGTCCGGGGAAGGGGAAAAGAGGGGACACAGCCGGACCGCCTTCCGAACTGCCTGGGAGAACAGTCTGGGAGAAAAGGCGCCATGTGGCACACTGAGACATCCTTTTAAGGGCCGGAAAAGGCAGGGGTTGGGCCCAGGGCAGAATGGGAAGGGGTGGGACACAGGGCACTCTGGTATGTGATTGATTGGTGGCCCAATGTCTCTGTCAATTACATCATAACTCTGCCCACTAATTGGGGGGGTACCTATAATTTTCTTCAGTCTCTTGCTGCACTTCCCACACCCCTTTTCTGCCCTAGAAATGTCAGTCCATTCCCTCTCTATGTCCGTGTTTCTGTTACATTCACCAGTTTATCCTGGTCATCAGATTATTAATTCACTTGAATTTTAGGTCCATTTGTTGATAAATGTGTATTTGTCATTCATAATTTACACTTTTACCTTTTTATTCTTCCTCTTCTTAAAGAATATCTTTTAGCATTTCATGTAATATTGGTTTGGTGGTGATGAACTCCTTTAGTTTATTCTTATCAGCGAATCACTTTATCTGACCTTCAATTCTGAATGATAGCTTTGCTGGTTAGAGTAATCTTGGTTGTAGATTCTTGCTATTCATCACTTTGAATATTTCTTGCCACTCCTGTCTGGCCTGTATCATTTCTGTTGAGAAACCACATATCTGGGTCCCTGTCTGCTTTGCCAGGTATTTCAGCCCTCCTAGTCTTCTGTCCCATCTTCCAACAACCACCTTTCCCCCCAGGCTCTTTCACACCCCCCAGTGTTCCCAGCAAAGCTGGCTGGCTGAACCCTCCAGGGAGGTTTTTCTCTCCCTTTCCCCCTCCCATCCTCTTTGTGTGAGGAGATATCAGAAGTCTCCAGATCCTCCCCCCATGCCTTCCAATTGTCTTCTCAAATACTATCCATCTCACCCAAACCTGATTCCTTTCTCTGCACACTCTTGTCTTTTACCTCAGGGAGACAGTCTGCTGGAATGCACCTTTCTCCTGATGCAGTCTTCCCGCGCTTTGTGCGCCCCTTGGCCCGCCATGGGAGGTTGCAGCCTTCCCCCTCCCCCCAGTCCCAGAGGTCTTTGTCTCCTCTCTTAAGGGGAGGCTTCATCAGTCTCTATAGAGCAGACTTCCACCACACAGTGAGAACTGGGCACATGTTCCCAGTTTGCTCCCGCAGTCACTCACCTCGTAGGGTGGCAGCTCCTGTTTTTTGCATGGGCTGTTGCCCTCCAGCGTCCTCCTTAGATTGGATTTCCGTGGAAGGCAGTGGATATCCATCTCAGAAATGTGTCTTTCTTTCTTTCTTTCTTTTTAATCTTTATTGTTCATTTTATTAATTACATTGTTCCCTTCTTTTCCCTCCTATAGCTCCCCTCCAGAAGGTATCCATCCCACCCTCCGCCTTCACCCCCCCCCCCCACCTCTGTCCTCTCCCAGAGGACAAATCATATGCATGCTTATCTGGAGCATTGTCCTTTTGTAGCTGAGAAGACCTAGTTGTGAAGTGTCTTGGTTTCTTTGGCCCCCTGAGGGCACAGCCGGGCCCCCTATGGTGGAACAGAACTGGTTGTGGGAACAGAACTACTATTGTGATCCTGTGAATGGTTGATTCTTAAGTCTCCTGGACCACCTCAGGCTATTTGTTTCTTTTTGGCCCTCCCCAGATTTTTTTTTTGCCTCATTTTTTTTCAAGTTACTTCTGTGAAATTAGGTTACTGTTACTGAGTACTTTTTCTCCAATAGTAAATTAGTTGTAAACATGTGTTGTTGTTTTTCTGAATAAAATATTCCATTTAATACTTTGGTGTTGAAACAGTTTGCTAAATTATATATATATAATTTAAGAGAGCAAAGGAGAGGGAGAGAGAAACGTCAATGATGAGATAGAATTATCCATAGGCTGCCTCCTGCCTGCCCCTCCTGGTGACCCAACATGCAACCCAAGCATGTGCCCTTGGCCAAAATCGAACCTGGGACCCTTCAGTCCATAGGATGATTCTCTATCCACTGAGCCCAACCAGTAAGGGCAAAAATCACAGTGACTTTAGAACATGTTCTTGTAACTCAAAGAGTTCTGCGTGATACCTATGCCTGTCTCTTTCAGACTGAAAGATAAAATAATCCTGTAGAAATATGCTAAGAATAAGCAACTCTTATTTTGTGACTTATTAGAATCTCAACATAGAGCAGACTTATGCATTGATTTTATAGGATAAACGCTTTTAGTCTGCTTCAAGTTAGTTACTGATTATACTGTGTAGGTCTATGGAACGATATAGTTAGTACAATAGACTTCCACCTCAAAGGACACTGTCAATCCATTGCTGAGCAAAACGAGAATCTGCTGCCATCATGTGGCCATTCAAGGCACAACACACACTACCGGCTTTCAGACTGAAAAGCCTTCTGTACTACACTAGTGGTCCAGTGCATGAAATTCGTGCACGGAGGGGGGTTCCTGAGCCCAGCCTGCACCTACTCCAATCAGGGACCCCTTTGGGGATGTGTGACCCCTAACCACCTCTGCCTACCTGCCTGATCATCCCTAAGTGTTCCCCTGCTGGCCTGAATGCTCCTAACTGCCTCTGCCTTGCCCCACACCTGGGACCCGGGCTTCCCTTCCTCTGGCCAGCTATAGGCACCCAGGACCACAGGGCATGCTGCCTAACCCAAGGGCCAGAAAGGGCCTCAGCCCTTCTATGTGCCTGCCTGGCCAAGTCCCGCTACTCTGACTGCCGTGGCGTAAAGAACTTTACCATATATGTTCTCCCCAGCCTCCTGGAGAGAGGGCATGAGCTGAGAAACTGGAGATGCTGCAGCCCCAGGGCCATTTTACCAATGGGTACATTGTCATTTTCAGATCTAGATTTGAGATAATCCATCAAACTGCTATATTTTTCAACTCTCAACTTAGATTGGTTTGCTTTAGTAAAATTTATCCAATTGGCCTCCATTTTTTAATTTTTATTTATTTTTTTTATTTTTTTTAATTATTTTTATTGATTTTTTGCAGTATAATAGTAGTACATGTTTTCCTTTCCCCCTCCCCCTTATCCTCCCCCCAGCCTCCCCCACCCCCCAGCACATATTCCCAGCTTCCCCCCCTCCCCGCCCCAGTGTCTTTCATTCATTGGTTATGTTCATATGCATGCATACAAGTCCTTCGGTTGATCTCCCCCCGCATCTGCCTCCCATCCACCCAAGCCTCCCCCTGTAGCTTGACAGCCTGTTCAAGGCCATCCTGCCTCTATATCAATCACTCTCCCCTGTTTCTTTTCTTCAAAAATATCTTGCCTCTGCATACTAGAAATAAATGTATAAGAACAAAAAGTGTTTCAGTCTCGGTTTCAATGTCCAACTTTTCTGAGTCCCAGTTTCAGTGTCAAATAATTCATTATGTGTATAAGTCAGCAATGGTATCCAGATGGTGGACATATCGTGTCAATGCAAGATCCATCCTCTCTGGTTTGGTCCTGGGCTGCCTGCAGACATGCACAGCTGCTGACTGCTAGCATGGCAAGGTGTCGTCAGTGTCCCCCATCTCTGGACCATCCTCGTGACTGGAACAGATCCATCAGTTCCTCACCGTCGCAGGAACCCACATGGTCTTGGAGTTGTTCTCTGTAAACACACAAACACATTCTCGACCAAAAGTTAACAAAGGGATCCTCTATGCAAAATAGACTTGGGATTCTTTTTAATTTTTGCCTAAATGATTTTTCTTTGGCTTATTTTGACACCATGTGTGTTTTTTCATGGGTGTCCTGCAATTGTTTTTACAAATGGAATTTACTTTACTGGAGTAAGAATTTTCTAGATGTATTTTACTTACTCGATATTTGTTTTTAGTCCCTTACATGATATTACCCCGCTGTCCCCTCCCCTTTTTTGATTAATGGGGACTTTTGGAAATTTTCTATTGCAGTCTTGATAATTTTAAATTTTAATTTTTGCACACAAAGTGACTGCTTTAGGTTCTTTGGTTGTTAGGCAATTTTACAGTGAGATGAACTACTAATAGATTTTTTAGTTAATGTTTTAGGAAAAGCTTTTTGTCCAGTACACTATAATTTTCTTGAGTATTCTCATATTTCACTTGGCCAATTTAAATTAATCTGAAAACTTGATTACTATTTTCCTGTCAATTTTAATACTCAAGCAGAAATCTTAGTTTACCCTGTGAATACTAGTGGAAAGGAATATTTGCAATTTTGAGTAGGTCCCGAGCATTCCTGGTAATAGACTGAATTTAGATATAGAGCAGCTATTGCTGGCCGGGTCTCTGTCTGCCACCTGGGTCCCCGTATGAGTTGTGTGTGGGAGGCGAAGCAGCCATGGGGGTAGGAGACCTCCCTTAGGAGGGTTGAGAATTCAAACCCCTGCAAGGTTTGTGGATGAGGGTCTGTGCCCCACCTCTGTTGACCTTTTAGTTCTCTCCTGTTGGCCCCTCTGCGACTGTGCCTGTCTTAGGTTGTTCCTTCCCTGAGGAATCTTACCCGTCTCTGGCTAACCAGCCATCCTCCGGGGCCAAACAGGGTGATGTGAGGTTCAATTCTGTCTCCTTTGTAGTCTTGGCCTCCATTTTTTAATACGAATCCATAATAAACTGTTGAGTTAACTTTCCTGCATTTAAAATAGGATTGAACGTGTCCCCCACAAAGAGATGAAATCCATATTACTACATTTGGGTGACTCGTGTTTTTACATTTTGTCTAGTATTATTGTTGAGTACACTGTTGTCTCTGAGTCTTAATGCAATCTGTGTTCCCCAACCTTTTTCACCATGTGGAAAAAGAATAGGAAATGTCATTGCATCTAATGTAGGAAACAGGATACTGATTCGTTTCACTTTAGTGCCATTTGGATTATTGGGATCTGTCTGGTTTACAGTTAATGAGCAAGTCCCTTCCAAAAGGAGGTTCTCCGGCTTCGTTTGTGACTATGACAGCAACCTCGGTTACACGGAGAGAATTATATCTAGCAGGGTCACTATTATGATTATATTTAATTGCCGTAGTTACTTCCGTGGGAGCTATACCTTTTGTTGCTGCTTCAGATTGGGTTTCCTTTTCTATGTCACATTGCATCTTGTATGATTTTGTTAATTCGTTTATTTCATGCATGAGGTTGTTGATTATGAATCTTTCTGAGCTGGCCTGGTTTGCTGGGATTGCTAATCTTTTACGTGTAGCTTCAGCTGTGTCCAAAATATAGAGTTGAGCAAACTTCCAAGAAACACCAGCAGAAGAATGTAAAGTTCCAGTACGATGATAAACTTGTCCATGTATTCTAAAAGAGTATCGCCCATACCCTGATAGCGATGCAACATTTGCACCCATGGAAGCAAAAGCAAAAGAACTATTTATAGATCGAACGTTTTCCATGAAATTTTTACTGTAAGAATCTTCGTTTGTCATTAATCTTTTAAAATATGGTGGGTAATCTGGAAAATGTATATCATTTGGACAGACTTTCCTTTTGCTACAACATCGAGTAAATTTCCCTTCAGATGGTTTTTCACTAGAGAAATCTAGTGATAGGCAAAATTCACATCTAACAGTCATTTCACCACAACTATGTTCGAGAATTGCATCCTCATGTACTCCACTTTTGCTGAGAAGGCAGTTCCTACCACTATTGGTAGTACTTGTTGATGACTGTTCCTTAGACATATTCTGTGTTCGCCACAACCTTCTTTCAACCTCAAAGGCACGTTGTGCTTTAGACATTTCCTGTTGAAGATGCCGGTGTTTTTCGGCTTCAGGGCGACGTTTTTCCAATAGCTACTCTTCAGTTACATTCTGTCGCAGGCATCGCCTTCTTCCAAGATCAGGCGTATGTCGCTCTTCAGACATTTTCTGTTGATAACGTCGGCACCTTTCTGCTATACAGCTCTGTTGTATCAACGATTTTTCTGTGGACATAGTCCCACCTCTCTATTGCCAAGTTCTGAGATAGAGGAGAATGACAGGCCTTTCAGCAGTGTGACCAAAGGTTGATTTGGACAGATTCTGTGGGGGTGGGACTTCCTCCTACCTGTTGTCAGTTTCCACAGCTGGCATTCTGAAGCTGGGACTCGGGGGCCTTCCCTCTGGCGGTTGCCTTCCGTTTTTGCTGGCATACAGCTGAAGCTACACATAAAACATTAGCAATGCAGGGGCCTCAGATGCAGATGTCGTGAATTCTCACTGCTGCTACTGCTGCTGCCTTGTTCTCCACGCCTGGGCCGCGCCTGGTGGCCACAGTTAGCCACAACTGTGGTGATTTTTCCCCGCAGCTGCCACCGCCGCCGCCTCGTTCTCCATGCCCCGGGACCTCAGTTGACTCAGCTCTGCTGAGTTCTGGCCGCTGTCGCTGCCTCCTCTTGGTCTCTGCACCCAGGCCAGGCGCTTCATGCTTTCACCACTTTATCTCCGCTCCTGGGGCCTGGTGCTCACACCTCTCGACCCCACCCCTTGCTCCAACTGGCTGCTAGCATAGCCAGTCAGGAGCCAAGGTACGGTCACATTTGCCTGTTACTCTTTTATTAGATAGGACTAGAGGCCCGATGCATGAAATTCATGCACAGGGGGCTGGAGATGTCCCTTAGCCAAGCCTGCACTCTCTCCAATCTGGGATCCCTCAGGGATGTTTGAAGGCACATTTAGGCCCGATCATCGGGCTAAACAGGCAGTCGGACATCCTTCTCACAATCCAGGACTGCTGGCTCCAAACTGCTCACCTGCTTGCCTCCCTGATTGCCCCTAACCACTTCTGCCTGCCAGCCTGATCACCCCCTAATCACTTACCTTGCCAGCCTAATTGATGTCTAACTGCTCCCCATCCAGCCTGTTTGCCCTCAACTTTCCTCCTCTGCTGGCCTGGTCACCCCTAACTGCCCTCCTCTGCAGGCTTGATTGCCCCCAAATGCCCTCCTTTGCAGGCCTGGTCCCTCCCAAGTGCCCTCCTCTGCTGGCCTGATCACCCACAACTGCCCTCCATTGCAGGTCCTGGTACCGCCCAACGGCCCTCCCCTGCTGGCACACATCAACGAAGGCGGCCCCTTGCGAGCACGCTGCATCTCGGTGTACTCAGCAACTCCCTAGATGGACTGGCCGCCTCAACAATGGTGTCTTCTAGGTTTCAAAGGTTCATGTTGTCAGTGCAGAAGCCGAGGCCTCCCTTTGCAGGGTTGGGTCGGGATGAGGTGAAGATTCCTCAACTGTGACTTCGGACCTTCCAGGGAAGGAAGGATTGCGGCCTGGCCAGCCTCGCTGTTCTTGTGACCCGTGTTTTTCTCCTAGTAAATTAGCTGTAAACTATTTTTTTCTGAATAAAAGATTCCAGTTACTACTTTGGTTTTGAAACACGTTGGTTTTGAAACCTGTTCTTGCATTTTAAATGGTTGTGCTCATTACCTCTCCCTTTCTCTTTCAGAATAAAAAATGAAACAATGCTGTAGAAACATGCTAATAGCAAGCATCCTTTATTTTGTGATTTTTCAGAATGTAATCACAGAGATAGCAGTCTAATACACTGGTTTTATAGGACAAACGCTTAGTTTTTTCCCTCAAGTAAGTTACCGATTATCCTCTACACGTCTGTGCATCGATGTATTATTAGGCGTTTCCTTAAGAGAGGCTGTCAGCTCTTTCCTGGGCAAAAGTAATTCTCTGCTTCCCTCCTGTGGGCATTTCTGGAATAACATCATGTGCCTGTGTCCTTGGTGCTTAAGTTCCAGTAAAGCCCTGTGAATCTGACCAAACATTCTACCCAGGAAAAAAACTTTCAAAAAATCAGCGAGGGTAGCCAGGGTATATTATGTGAGTATTATGGTATGCAATGTATAATATGTGAATATTACGGGACAAAAATTATATATATATATATAATTGATTTTTTACAGGGAGAAAGGGAGAAGGAAAGTCAGAAACATCGATGATGGAGAAACATCGACCAGCTTCCTCCTGCACACCTGCTACTGGGCATTTTGCCTGCAACCAAGGTACATGCCCTTGACCGTAATCGAACCTGGGTCCCTTCAGTCCACAGGCCGACGCTCTATCCACTGAGCCAAACCAGTTAGGGCATTTTATTTATTTAAAAATAAATCATCCATCTGCATTGAAGTGAAGTATGGTAGCAATCATCTCCGTTAGAAACTGCTGTTTGGGTTCTGTACTTGTTTGGTAAAACAATAGAAAGTTATTTTGAATTTCTGAACTTATGCATGCTATCCAAATACTCCCTTGATGATGGATTGATTATCTCATCGATTGTGGTCCCACTGATCATCGAAGCACATTCCTCTGGCAACAAACCAGGACAGTTAATTATCTTAAATGTTCTCATTAGCTACATATAACTAAATTTTTGTTGAATCAGAATATACTCTAAATTGCCCTAGTATCTTCAGTTATTGAATTCCTGTTCACTCATTGATCCCAGAATCTAGACAGCACAATTATTGTAACCCAAGTCGTCCCAGATAATGTGTTTCTTTTGATTTAGTGATTCTTATTTCTGTGAAAATGCTTTTCGCAAAAAAAGTTTCCTCATTCCAGTCTCAAAGATGTAATAGATACCGTTGCTTTAGTCTTCCAATATAAGGCAGATGTGGCAAGTTGTTCTTGGCTGCGAGGTCTTGAGTGCTTTCGCTCCCTCGTATGCCGCCGGCCTTTTAATATATGACTCCATAATTAGACTTTTTGAGACGTCCTTTGTAAGATGGTGGTACATTACAACAGAACATATGTTCATTGTAATGGAATGATGGAGGAGAGCAGAGCACCCTACTGTTGTCAACTTGCTCCTGGAACCTTCCTGGCAGTCGTTGTGTCTCTGTCCGTGGTGCTGAGAGGACTGCAGTTGTAAAGTCCTTGCCCGTTTTCTCCAGCAGGTGTCGCCAATTCCTCGGCGATGGAGGAGAAATGTTTTTGTATAATATTTTTGCTGGCGACAGTTGCACGTCATCCATGCATGCTGTCAGGATACATAGTGGACACTGAGGGTGGATGTGCCCCTTTGTATGGGGTGCGTGAAAGTGTGTAATTTGTGAGTGCTCCCCAGGTGAGGTGGTGCTAAGGCCAAAGGTGTGTTGTTTTTTGGCATGTCCCCTGAGGCATGCAGTGACGCTGTGTTGGAATGGAGCTGAGCATCTCCAAATGTCACCAAGTGTTATTGTTTTGGTTTCATTTTAATTTTTTTATCAGAAGGAAATGCGAATGGATGATGTGTGAGGTGGAAGAGACGTAGACGCATTGTGGGATTCATGGAGAACATGATTGAATTTCCATGTGAAGAATTTGCAGCTGTTTTCCTGGAATGAGTGTTGTTCTTGGGAGGTGATGTCCCTCAGCCATGTCAGCAGGAGGCTAGCTTCCAAGGTTTGAGCCACTGTGGCTCCATGTGTGCGGCCACTCCCCCGCCCCAGCCTGCATCCCCAGGTTCTTCAGGACCTGCGGTAGGTACCTCGCATGGTGGTTCAAAGATCTGAGAAAAAAATTGGACGCTGGATTCGTTGAGAATTCCGTCTCAAGGAGTTGGCATTTTTGGAAGAACGTTGGTTATACCCAGACGGTACATGTTCATAGAGCACAGATGGTTGTCTGAAAGTGTTTTTAACTCTAGAGCCCACAATGTTAGACCATGGATATCTTTGGAAATGGGCTTGAATCACCATGAATACCTGTGCTTATTCGGTAATATCTGTAGGGCAGTATTTATTCACTGGGAAAGTGTGTTCAAGGGATGGAAACTGAGTTTGATAGCACTTATGTTTACCATTCAATCTCAGTGAGATGGCGATTCTGAAACCACTGGAAAAACACTTTAAACTACATTTTCATAAGGCTCAGTTTCTGTGTGAAAATTTAAAGCCTCAAACATGAAAAAGTAATAGTTCAGGGTTCGGAGACTCCATGGAAGCTCGGCCCTGGGAAGTCTGGGGCAGCAGCTGTGGTCCCCATCTCTGCAGCCCCAGGCCCAGCTAGGAGTCTGGACCTTAATTTTCACATTTCCTGGGGGGAAAATCTGAACAAATACTCATAATGAAACAACTCTTTGTTATCCACCAGTTTCAGTCCTTATTGACGTTCATGTGTTTTTTTCTGAATCAGAATTTCATTTCACCATCTCAGGACTATACAGTGAGGATCTTTTACTATTAAGGAGATTCACAGTACTGGGAAAGCACAAGGGAACAAGTCCCTTAGCTAAACTATTAAGGCCATAGCAAACACCTGGAGGCCCCAATGCACTAAGGCATTTGCCCAAGAGGAGAGATGACAGGACTTGAAGAGGTGAATCAACACAAAAACTTTTAACTTTTGTCTTTCTTCTTTCTGTATGTGCAGGCTGGCTTCCTGGCTACTTGAAATTTTTATTGTTTATTTGCTTTAAACAAGAGTAGCAGTGATATATACGCAGTTCAAAAGACGCACAGACTTAGATTATTCACCTGGCATTTGGAGGCGATTGGGCCCGCAGGCAGAGGGTTTTGGGGCAATCAGGCTAGCCATGCAATTGGTTAGGAGAAAGCACTATTGCATTGGAGAAGGATATCCAACTGGCCGTTTTTGACCCAGCCCCGTGGGCCTAATCTAGCAACAGGACATCTTCCAAGGGGTGGTAGATCAGAGAGGGTGCAGGTCAGGCTGAGTGACAGCCCCTCCCCTGAATGAATATGGTTCACTATGCCACTAGTAATCAATTTGTTTTAAAGATCATAAATGCATATTCATAGAGCCTGTGTTTATTCACTGGGAAATAGGTTTCAAAGTTCTGAGGACAAAGTTGGACACTAGATACAATGAGAATTCTGCCTCAACGAGTTGGCATTTTTGGAAGATTGTTGCTTAGTCAATGCAGAATACATGCTCATAGAGCTCAGATGATTGTTTGAAAGTGTTTCAAAGTGTGAACTCACATTGGTAGACCATGGATATATTTGGAAATTTGCTTGAATCACCAGGAATATATGTTCATGTAAGTGTAATTTCTGTAGGGCAGTGTTTTATCACTGGGAAATCTTGTTCAAAGAGCTCTGAACTGAATTTGATAATGCTTGTCTTTACCACTCAATCTCAGTGAGTTAGTGTTTGCAGAAACAGATGTATAAACACTTATCACCTCAATTTCTCTTGGCTCAGAACCTGTGTAATAATATTAAACCTCTCGGATGTCAAAATGACAGCTCAAGGAAATGATTAGGAATGTGTCTGCAATCCCGGGAATACCTTTGGGCTACCTTAATGTCTCTAGTGCGTTGTTGATATTTTAAGAATTTGTATACAGAGAGCTGTGCACCGCTGGATAGTGATTAAATTTGTGAGAATTCACCGGTAAGTGTGATTTTGTGTGTGTTGCATCTCTCCTGCCTGTAGTAGTGCAGTGATCACTGGCTATGCTATGCTGCCCTGGTGAAAGGAGCCCATTATTACAGCGTTGAGGGTTGTAATCCCAAGCTCACGGGCATTTGAAACCCTCAGTTTAACATCAGCAGTGCCTAGTGGATATCCCTGCCATTGAATAGAGGTCATACTCTGCTCGGTTCAGGACTCTCATTTATGGAATGATTATCGCCGCTTCCCACCAGGTCTTTACCCCCAATACACCCCTGTCACTCTACCCAACCCATCAGCTCCTGCACTGGTGTGTGCTAGTGCCCATGCCCTTTATTTTTGCCTTCAGTTCTCTCCCACATCTGTGCCCTAAAATAAATGTGGGATAAATGCAGCCTGCTTGAGTCCAAGTTTTGTCTGTGCCCTTAAGTGTTTGTGGTTCTCATATGCCCTCCCTCAGCCATTGGGAATCTAAGAGGCACCCTTTCTTGGAGATGAAGTCTTCCTGTGTTGTGTGCAGTATCTGTGAGGCAGGCAACCCTTCGAGGTGGGGAGCTATGTGTGTTAAGGCAGGGCACCCTCCCCAAGTATCATTGCTCTTGCTGCCATCATCCTTCTTACCATCCCCCCACTTTCATGTTTCCCTCTGTGTGCACAAGCATTCCTCTCTTGCTCTCTGCCCAGTGAGCTGTGCTCAGTGACAGAAGTGTTGGTGCCTCTTGCTTTGTCTGTGCTTTTCTGAGTGTTCCCTGTGGCCAGCATAAGGTCCCCAGTTCTGAGGTTACACACTATTCTGCTGTATGTCTTGCCTGAGACATGGCTTTTGTGTCATATCTTTCCCTGGCCTTTTGTGTGTACCTGTAAGCCCCCAACCCCATTCCCTAAGGTTTTTTTTTTTTTTTTTGCTCCTGTTGATCCCTCTTTTCAGTGCCCGCTGTCAGATACTGTTTAGCCCTCCTCCAATTCCATGCCCTTGAAAATTACAAGGGTGGAGGGGTCATGGACAGGGGGGCAGAAAAACAGCTGAGGCACAAGGTGCTTTGAGGGGGGTTATGGGAGTTACATACGTGCAGGGGGAGGTGAGAGAGACTGGGTGGTTTCATGTCTATGGCTTATTTAAAAATATACATTTTATTGATTTTTCACAGAGAGGAAGAGAGAGGGACAGAAAGTCAGAAACATCAATGAGAGAGAAACATCCATCAGCTGCCTCCTGCACACCCCCCACTGGGGATGTGCCAGCAGTCAAGGTACATGCCCTTGATCAGAATCAAACCCCGGACCCCTCAGTCCGCAGGCCGACGCTCTATCCACTGAGCAAAACTGGTTAGTGTTAAATATATTTTTATTGATTTCAGAGAGGAAAGGAGAGAAAGAGAAACATCAGTGATGAGAGAGTCGACGCTCTATCCACTGAGCCAAACCGGTTTCAGCTATGGGTCATTTTCTTACATGCTGGGTCATGGGGATCACAGGTGAGCTCTGTGGTTTCCAGTTCTGCAGTTGCAGGATGATGGCACTGTGATGCAGTTGGCAGCTGTGATTGATGTGGTGTCCAAGCAAGGTGCCCCTCCATATTTCCAGGTATTTGGCTTCAGCAGCAGCAGCAGCAGCAGCATGCTCTCTGGAACTTCCTTTCCCTGTGTGGTGGTTTAAAGTTTGGTGACTGGGTCTGCTCTGCCTATGGATTTCTGTGCACCTCACAGCAGCAGGAAAACCCTTATGTATTGCACCTGCCTTCCACACATTTGCTGTTGTGCTCCCCACACTAGTCATTCCTTCAGAAGGGTCTTATGCATGGCTGTGCAACATTTATCCCCAGAACCACATATCTGGCTCCCTGTCTGCTTTGCCAGGTATTTCAGCCCTCCTAGTCTTCTGTCCCATTGTCCAACAACCACCTTTCCCCCCAGGCTCTTTCACACACCCCAGTGTTCCCAGCAAAGCTGGCTGGCTAGAACCCTCCAGGGAGGTTTTTCTCTCCCCTTCCCCCTCCCATCCTCTTTGTGTGAGGAGATATCAGAAGTCTCCAGATCCTCCCCCCATGCCTTCCAATTGTCTTCTCAAGTACTCTCCATCTCACCCAAACTTGATCCCTTTATCTGCACACTCTTGTCTTTTACCTCAGGGAGACAGTCTGTTGGAATGCACCTTTCTCCTGATGCAGTCTTCCCGCGCTTTGTGCGCCCCTTGGCCCGCCATGGGAGGTTGCAGCCTTCCCCCTCCCCCCAGTCCCAGAGGTCTTCGTCTCCTCTCTTAAGGGGAGGCTTCATCTCTCTCTATAGAGCAGACTTCCACCACACACAGTGAGAACTGGGCACATGTTCCCAGTTTGCTCCCGCAGTCACTCACCTCGTAGAGTGGCAGCTCCTGTTTGTTGCCTGGGCTGTTGCACTTCAGCCTCCTCGTTAGATTGGATTTCCGTGGAAGGCAGTGGATATCCATCTCAGAAATGTGTCTTTTTTTCTTTTTTTAAATCTTTATTGTTCATTTTATTAATTACATTGTTCCCTTGTTTTCCCTCCTATAGCTCCTCTCCACAAGGTATCCATCCCACCCTCACGCCCCCCCCCCCCCCCACTGTCCTCTCCCATAGTTGCATGATTTTTCTGTAAGGTTCTGCACTGCCGTGAGAGAAACTGCAAGCAGGGAGTCCGAATGAGCGAGCGAATTAATCAGGCTTTATTGGGGGTCTCCGGGTGGGTTCACAGGCTCGGGGGGGAATGGAGCCGGGGAAGCCACGCCCTGTGACTGGGGCCAGGGGAAGGGGAAAACAGGGGACACAGCCGGACCACCTCCCAGACTGCCTGGGAGAACAGTCTGGGAGAAAAGGTGCCATGTGGCGCACTGAGACATCCTTTTAAGGGCCGGAAAAGGCAGGGGTTGGGCCCAGGGCGGAATGGGAAGGGCTGGGACACAGGGCACTCTGGTATGTGATTGATTGGTGGCCCAGTGTCTCTGTCAATTACATCATAACTCTGCCCACCTGTTCTTGGTTTTCACAGTCCTTCCCACAGGCTCCTCACTGTGTGGTCAACCCATTTAGTCTCTGCCAGGCCTTGTTTTTGTACCATTCTGTTGCCTACCCACCCTGGGCACAGTAATGCTATGTGGTTCCTGGTAGTACTCATGCTCTCTGTATGTCTGTATGTCCTCTCTGTAACGGATGAGCTCTTTGATAGCAGTTCTCTGTTATTAGCACTCACCCCTGGCAGTGCAGGTTCACTCACAAGCCTTCATGCATTCCACATACCTGCATTGATTGTGCATGTTCCCTTCGATGTAGCACTGCTGTGTTCTGTCAGTGGGCTCCTGCATGTATGTATGTATGTATGTGACCTGTGAACTTGTGTTCTGTGTCTCCACTGGCTGGCTGCCGCTGAGGAGTGCTCACTGTGCTGCACTCCACCAGTCAAAGGAGTTTACGTTTAAGGCATTGATTGTTCCAGGACATTTCATCCATGGCTGTGCTCACAACACAGTGCAGGATCCTGACCCCTGTGTAGTCCTATTCATGTATGCTTCCACCATTCTGTAGTTCTCCCTTGTGTTACCAAAGTGTGCCAACTTGACCCTTGTCATCATTCTTCCAAGTGGTCTGGTTCACGCCTGGCTCAGTGTTTCCTGTGTGTATCAGAACTGTGCAGTAGTGGAGCTATTATCAGCTGTCTGGTGCACCTTCTGTGCCAGCCTGTTCATGGTGCACTACTGTGCCTCTGTTATCCAGGTTTCTCCTTGCAGCCACCCACCCAAAAAACAGAGTGCCTTTTTGCTGCTTTCCTTGCAGGTTTTGAGGATTGGCAAGTATGCCTGGCTCAGTTGTGGAACCCATGCCCATTGAGTTGCAGCATCTTCCTGGGCTGCTTATTGTGTTGTAGCTGCAGGGAAATCTTGTGACACTAAGTGCATCCTTTTCCCTTTAAGCATCAAAGAGCACCCCTTCTGTGCATTTCCTGTCCTGACATACCATTACTACATTCTTCCCTATGCCTTTTTGAAGTATTGCGCTGGTGTTAATCCTTTGTGTATGCCCACCCCCTCAGTTTGAACTCACCCTCTCACTGGCACCTGAAATGTTTGCTGCATAATGTGTTCAGCTACAGTGTGTGGCCTTGTCTAGTGAGCTGCTTTTGCGTGTCTGTCCCGGGAATCTGTGCCATTAACCCACGCTTTCTTTGTACAAAGCTGCTGTTTCTGACTTTTCAGCTCTTGGGTTATTGCAGCAGGCGAGTATTCACCTTACTTTTTGGATACTATGCTGCTGAGTGCTTGAATGAGGGTTATGCTGTTTGAGACATTCCTGTCTCCACCCTGCTCTCCCTCCCCTCTTTAAATTTTTCCCTTCCTCACACATTGACTCTGCCCCTACCCAGGCCCTGTGTGTGACCAGGCAGTCACTCCTAAGCACTGTGTCAACATGGTGTATGCTCTCAGGTTTTCCTATCCACGACTGCCCCAATTTTTCCTTGCGGGGCCGTCTGAAGGTTGTGTAAGCGCCAGTCGAGATCCCAGCTCTTTTCCGTCCTTTCACACAAGCGTTATGTGCGCACGTACGCATACGCATGTGCGCATGTATGCGCAGTTCTCCTTTCCCCCCACTGCTGTTCCATGGCGGGAATTTTTTCCTCAGTATGCTGTTTCCTCCCCAGAATGCTGACGTGAGCCTGCAGTAGCGTCCTCCTTCCCTAGCATTTCCAGTTCCTGTGACTACTGTTTTCCGTTGCACAGCCAACCTTGCTTCAGCTTGCCTCACCTGCTGCATCCCCATGGGCTCCTCAAGGGTGAGAAACTGTGAGACCATCAAGTAGATCTTGTCCAGTCACGCAGCAGAGGAATAGAGTCCTTGCTGCTGCTGTCATTGCTTTTCTGGTCTTTCCCCGCAGGCCATAGCTGTGTCCTCAGTATCTGTCTCCATAGGGGACAGACTTGTTTGCAGGGCCCCATATTGTCTCCACCACCCAGTGTGCAGAGCCATTGCGGTGCATCTGGCATGCATTCTCATGTTACTGAGTTCATGTTTGCCAGCCATGTCACGTCCAGTATTGGTGCGTTTGTCACTGCTCCCTCAGTTTCCATGTGTTCTCTCTCTTGCTGTTAACTCATCGTGCCTTGTGCCCTTTGCCTGTTGTGGAATACTTAATGATTGTGCTATGCTCCACTGGTGAAAGGCTCCACTTTATGACTTAGAAGCAATGTGTCCTAGTCCATGCTCGATGGCATTCGAGATATTCCCTTTATCAGCAGTGCCCAGTGCCTTCTGTCCTGCTGATGGGAGGGGACACTCATTTTAGGCCCCTTATCCATGTAATGATTCCCCCCTTTTGAAATGCAACCACAGCATGTCAGCATCTGCCCTCAAACCAAACCTTGTCCCAGCACTTGTGTGTGCAAAAGCATATGCCCTTTGTTTTACCTTCAGTTTGTCCCAGATCCATGTACTAAGAAGAGTGGGAAAGACGAGTGCTTGCGAGTTGAGCCATTTTTTCACTGCTCTTATGTCTTTTTCAGATTTTCCCTCATGCAGTGAACAGCTAAGCCCTGCCCTTTCTTTGTGATGTCTTTGTGTTCTGTGCCTGTGTGGTTTTTCCAGCGCCATTAAAGGGTTGCTTTTCCCACCAATACTGTTGTTCCTTCCTCCCCCGTTTCGTGTCTTTGTGTACATGCATGTCTCCTGTCCTCTATCCAGCCATGTACTCCCATTAGCATTACTGTTGCTGGTAGCCTCCCTCCATGTTCGCTGTTGCTTGTTTTCGTTCTGTCCAATATCTTTGTGTGTGCCTGTACGTACATGCCTAAGCACACTGCCACCCGGTGTTTGCTTCCTCCCTCCCTCCAGTATCCACCCTCATATTTTTCATTCCTAACGCTCATGCCATGCTGGATGGAGTCGCTAGTAACTGCACACACACACTTAGGGAAATGCCAGAGTGCAGGGGTCAGGGACAGGGTGGCTGGAAAATAGCTGAGGTACAAAGGTGATGTGCTGGGTTTAAGGGGGTTGCATACGTGCGGGATTGCATGAGGGAGGCTGGGTGGTTGCTTTCAAGTCCATGAGTCCTTTTCTCAACTGCTGGGTCATCAGTAGCACAGATGAACGCTTTTGTATGGTCCTGTAGCTGCAGCGTGATGGCAGTCAGGCAGCTGGGTTGAAGTGTTGTCCAAGCAAGTCTGTCTTCCACAGCATGCTTCCTGCCCTCCAAGTGTTGTGGTTTGCCAGCAGCATTGCATCATCCTCTTCGACTTCTTTTTCCCTGTGTTTGGTTAGGTTTGCTTAGTGGCTCTGCCCTGTTACTTTAGAAGCCTCTTCTCCAAGCCTTTGCAGTTTATCTCATTCCCATCCCCACAACTGCACATATGGCTCCCCCTGTCTGCTTTGCCAGGCAGTGCAGCTCTCCTGCCTTTTCATCCCATCCAACAACCACCTTTTCCTGGACTCTAACACCCCCATTGTTCTCCCAGGAAGGCTCACAGGCTGAACCTGCTAGACAGCTTTTCCTCTGGCCCCCCTCCCTCTCCTGCCTGTGTGAGGAGACAATGAGAGTCTGCACAACCTACCACCATGCCTTCTAGTTGTCTTCTCATCCACATCCTATGCCCCCAGCCACCAAAAACACACACAATTGTCTGCTATGGACGCAGGGAGACATTCTGCTGTTATTCTGCAATGCGTATCTCTCCACGTGCATTCTCCCTTCGCCTCCTTGCTCTAATAACCAGCCATGGAAAGTTGCAGTCCTCCCCCTCTCCAACACCAATCCCCAAGGTCCTTGTCTGCCTCCTCTCCTTAAGAGAGGCTTCATGTCTCCTTAGACCAAGTCCCTCCCACGACAGGAGGCTAATGTTCCCTTTTTTCTCCCCCACAGGCACTCACCCCCTAAAGCAGCAGCTCCTGTCTCTGCCTGGACTGCTGTGCTTTGGCCTTCTTCATTGCTCCTTTGCATCTCCATGGAATACATCTGGCGTTAGCCTCAGAAAAGTGTCTATGCATGGTTAAAGCCTCCCGTTAGAAAGAAAATCATTGCTCATGAAGAGCCTAAAAATTTTACAGTTGCGGTACCCACTGGGCATCTGAGACTCCCACCTCCCCCCCAACATCGGTTCCTAGTTGGTGAAGAAGCGGACTCCGAGGAAACCTGTGCTCAGCCGCCGAAAGGTCAGGTTTCTCCGGGGGTTAAGGGAGCTGGTAACACAGGGAGATTCGCGCCTGGCGAAAAAAAGAGGAAAACCCGCGGCTGTTGGAGCCGGCAAACGTGGAAGAGGGTCCTCGGAGCTGGTGACAGGAGCGGGGATACATAGAGGGCGACCCATTTGGACCTGAAGGAGAGGGCCAGCCTGGCAGTTTTGGGAGGGAGCGGGCTGCCAAACCCAAGAGGAGAAAGGGTTTCGCGCAAACATACGAGCAGGACGTGAGTTCGCGCACCTACGTTTGTCCTCTCTAAATCCGAATTTCTCAGCACTGAACGAGGAAGGGGGGATCCCCTGGTGGGGGAGAACCTGGGAGACCACAGGGGCGAGCTGTTTTTCTGACGCTGGGGATCAGAACAGGTCCTCACCATTAGAGAGGCAGCTCTGGGGTAGCCTATTTCCAAAAATCAGTAGTAAATACCATAGACATAGCGGGATTTTAGATCAGGCTAGAGTGGACCAATAGACCCGGAGATCAATTCAGAAACACTGCCACCTAGGGGCTGAATCATAAATTGTCTCTTGTGTAACACAAATTAAGGAATCAATTTTGTTCTACTACTATTTAAAATTTTTTAAGTGCCATTTTATTCCATCTTTATTCTACTCAGAGATTAGTGATATATAGTCTTTTTTCATCTACCCTTTAGTATCTCTTTAACCTACTTCAACTTCCCCCTTATGCCAGCACTCTCTTGCTAACCTTTCCTTAGTTAGTGTCTTATTCCCCTTACACTTTTCCTGGTTTAGATTTTCCTTATTCTCTCTTTTTAGCCCCTGTTAAAATTTCACTCCACTTTTATATCCAATCTCCAACCACCTGCTCCAAGTCCATACACATCTAATGCTTCTCCGATTTCACTATCCTAAAATGTTTTTCTCTCGATCCTGCTGATGTTGTTTATATTTTATGCATATTTGTGAGATTGGTTTGGTTATTCGTTCCTTTTAATTTGTTTTGTGGGGCGGGAGTTGGCATTGTTTTGTGTATTGGTGATGTTTACATTGTTTTTTGATAGATTTAAGCTTCTGTGTTCCCTAACCTCCCTTGATATTAGTTGTTGTATGTAGTTTCTATCAGTCTCCAGGTACTAGTTGCTGGCTTTTGCTGGGATTAGTGGTGGTCCTCTGGGAGGTTCCAACCCATATTTATAGTTTACTCCCTTTTCCTTTCTTTTTACTCCTCCCCCTTTTCCCAACTTTATTTTGGCATTCTCTTTCTTTCTTTTTTTCTTTCTTTCTTTCTTTCTTTCTTTTTCTTTCTTTCTTTCTTTCTTTCTTTCTTTCTTTCTTTTTTTCTTTCCTTATATTGTGTGTGCGAGTGTGTTTTCTCTTACTCTCTCTTACCCCACCTATCACCTAATTTACCTTCCTCTGGCAATCACTTTTAATTTGGAGTTACCAATACTGTGAATACATTCTTCTTCTGTGCCTGGTGTGCTGCACCTGGTTGTGTTGTAGTCTGAGCCTTTAAATCAACACAGGAGAGTGAGAACTACATAACAAGACACACAGAGAAGCAAGACTATGGGGAGACAAAGAAATAGCCCACCAATGAAAGAAAAGCAAGCCTCACCAGAAAAAGAGGTAACCGAAATGGAAGCAAACAACCTGTCAGAGAGAGAGTTCAGAGAAATTGTCATATGGTGGATGAAGAGAACAGAAGCCAATACAAGTAAGAACCATGAGGAATTGAAAAGGAATCAAGAGGAAATGAAGAAGAGCCAGGAAGAAATGAAGACGAATTATGAAGAAATGAAGAAGAATTATGAAGAAATGAAGAAGACCCAAGAAGAAATGAAAAGTGACATTGCTGAGGTAAAGAACTCCATAGAAAGTATCAGGAGTAGACTAGATGAAGCAGAGGACCACATCAGTGAGCTGGAAGACAAGGTAGGAAAAAACACCCAAGTAGAGCAGCTTCTAGAAAAAAAAATTAAAAAGCAGGAGGAGAGCCTAAGGGAACTTTGGGACAACATGAAACAAAACAACATACGTATAATAGGGCTTCCAGAGGGACAGGAAACTGAGCAAGGAATAGAAAACCTGTTGGAAGAAATAATGACAGAAAACTTCCCTGATATAGGAAAGAAAAAACCCACACAAATCCAAGAAGCTCGCAGAGTTCCAAGCAAATTAAACCCCAAAAGACCTACACCAAGACATGTTATAATTAAATTGGCAAACATCAACGACAAAGCGAGAATCCTAAAAGCTGCCAGAGACAGACAGAAAGTCACCTACAAAGGAACCCCCATCAGATTAGCAAGTGATTTCTCAACAGAAACTTATCAGGCCAGAAGGGATTGGAATGAAATATACAAAGTTATGCAAAGAAAGGGTCTGAATCCTAGAATACTGTACCCAGCAAGGCTATCAATCAAAATTGAAAGTCAAATCAGGAGCTTCACAGACAAAAAAGGTCTAAGGGAATACATTACCACCAAACCAGCAATGCAATAAATGCTAAAGGGTCTGCTGTGAAAAGCAATAGGAAGCCATGAAAGAACATAGGGGCAAAGAACAAAAATGGCTACAAATAACTATCTATCAATAATTACTTTAAATGTAAATGGTTTAAATGCTCCAATCAAAAGACATAGGGTAATAGACTGGATAAGAAAACACGACCCATATATCTGCTGTCCACAAGAAACCCACCTACAAAAAAAAGATGCACACAGACTGAGAGTGAAAGGATGGAAAAAGGTTCTTCAGGCGAATGGAAATGGAAAAAAAGCTGGGGTAGCAATACTTATATCCGACAAATTAGATCTCAAAGTGAAGGATGTAACAAGAGATAAAGAAGGCCACTACATAATACTAAAGGGAGCAATCCAACAAGAAGAAATAACTCTGGTAAACATATATGCACCCAATATAGGAGCACCCAAATACATACTAAAACTCCTAGAGGATATCAAGGGAGAGATAGACAGCAATACTATCATAGTAGGAGACTTTAATACCCCACTATCACCATTGGACAAATCCTCTAAACAAAAAATTAGTAAAGAAACATCAATCCTCAATGAATCACTAGACCAGAAGGAATTAATTGACATCTTCAGGTCATTTCACCCCAAAGCCACAGAATATACATTCTTTTCAAGTGCCCATGGGTCATTCTCAAAGATAGACCATGTGTTGGGTCATAGGCAAAGTCTCTCCAAATTCAAGAAGATAGAAATCATATCAAACACATTCTCAGATCACAATGGCATAAAGCTGGAAATCAACTACAATAGAAACAACCCAAAGAAATCAAACACATGGAGACTAAACAGCATGCTATTAAACTATGACTGGGTTACTATAGAGATCAAGGAAGAGATAGAAAACATCATGGCAACAAATGACAACGACAGCACAACAATCCAAAATCTATGGGACACAGTGAAAGCAGTTCTGAGAGGGAAGTTCATAGCTCTACAATCCTACTGCAAAAAACTAGAAACAGCGGCAATAAATTATCTAACCCAACAACTCAAAGATTTAGAAAGAAAGCAACAAGAAAAGCCCAGTGTAAGCAGAAGGAAGGAAATAGTAAAGATCAAAGCAGAAATAAATGACATAGAGACCAAAGAAACAATACAGAAGATCAACAAAACCAAGAGCTGGTTCTTTGAAAGGATAAACAAGATTGATGAACCTCTAGACAGACTCACCAAGAAGCAAAGAGAGAGGACCCTAATAAATAAAATCAGAAATGAAAGAGGTGAAATAACAACAGACCCCACTGAAATACAAAGGATTGTTAAAAAATACTATGAACAACTCTACTCCAACAAACTGGACAATCTGGAGGAAATGGATATATTTCTGGAAAAATATAACCTCCCAAAACTCAATCAGGAAGATTCTAAACAACTCAATAGACCAATAACTATGGAAGAAATTGAAGCAGTCATCATAAAGCTTCCGGCAAACAAAAGCCCAGGGCCAGACGGCTTCACAGGGGAGTTTTACCAAACATTCAAGGAAGAACTAAAACCTATACTCCTCAGACTATTCCAGAAAATTCAAGAGGATGGAACACTTCCAAACTCCTTCTATGAAGCTAACATCACCCTAATACCAAAACCAGATAAAGATGACACAATGAAAGAGAATTACAGGCCAATATCCCTCATGAATATAGATGCCAAAATCCTCAATAAAATTCTAGCAAATCGGATCCAGCAGTACATCAGAAAGATCATACACCATGACCAAATAGGATTTATCCCAGGAATGCAAGGATGGTACAATATCCGCAAATCAATAAATGTGATATATCACATTAACAAATTGAGAGATAAAAATCACATAGTCATATCAATTGATGCAGAAAAAGCATTTGACAAAATCCAACACCCTTTCTTGATAAAAACTCTCAACAAGGTAGGAATAGAAGGATCATACCTCAACATAATAAAAGCCATATATGAGAAACCCACAGCAAACATCATACTCAATGGGCAAAAACTACAACCATTTCCCTTAAGAACAGGAACAAGACAGGGCTGCCCACTCTCACCACTCCTATTCAACATAGTACTGGAAGTATTAGCCATTGCAATTAGACAAGAAGAAGAAATAAAAGGCATCCAAATTGGAAAAGAAGAAGTAAAGCTATTCTTATTTGCAGATGACATGATATTGTACATAAAAAACCCGAAAGACTCCATAAAAAAGCTAATAGACTTAATAAATGAGTTCAGCAATGTAGCAGGCTACAAAATCAATGCCAAGAAATCTATGGCATTCCTATACACCAATAGTGAACTTACAGAAAGGGAGACTAAAAAAGCAATCCCATTTACCATCACACCAAAAAAATTAAGATACCTAGGAATAAACTTAACTAAGGAGGTAAAAGACCTATTTGCAGAAAACTACAGGACGCTAAAAAAAGAGATAGAGGAAGATGTAAACAGATGGAAGAACATACCATGTTCATGGATTGGGAGAATCAACATAATTAAAATGTCCATACTACCCAAAGCAATCTATAAATTTAATGCACTCCCCATTAAAATACCAATGGCATACTTCACAGACCTAGAAAGAACTCTCCAAAAATTCATCTGGAATGAAAAAAAGGCCCCGGATAGCCACAGCAATCCTGAGAAAGAAGCACAAAGTCGGTGGGATTTCAATACCAGATTTCAAGCTGTATTACAAAGCTACTGTTCTCAAAACAGCCTGGTACTGGCACAAGAACAGACATATAGATCAATGGAATAGAATAGAGAATCCAGATATCAACCCAAACCACTATGCTCAATTAATATTTGACAAAGGAAGTATGAACATAAAATGGCATCAAGATAGTCTCTTCAATAAATGGTGTTGGGAAAATTGGATAGATACATGCAAAAAAATGAAACTAGACCACCAACTTACACCATACACAAAAATAAACTCCAAATGGATACAGGACTTAAACGTAAGACAGGAAACCATAAAAACATTAGAGGAAGCTACAGGAAATAAAATCTCAGACATATGCCAAAAGAACTTCTTTGATGATACTGCTCCTAGGGCAATGGAAGCTAAAGACAGAATAAACAAATGGGACTACATCAAAATCAAAAGCTTTTGCACAGCTAAAGAAACCATCATCAAAACAACAAGAAAATCCACTGTATAGGAGAACATATTTGCAAATGTTATCAGTGATAAAGGTTTAATCTCAAGCATCTACAGTCAACTCACACAACTCAATAAAAGGAAGACAAATGATCCAATAAAAAAATGGGCAACAGACCTAAATAGAACCTTTTCTAAAGAAGACAAAAGGAAGGCCCAGAGACATATTAAAACTTGCTCAAAGTCACTAATTATCCGAGAGATGCAAATCAAAACGACTATGCGGTACCATCTCACACCTGTCAGAATGGCTTACATCAACAAATCTACAAATGACAAGTGCTGGCGAGGATGCAGAGAAAAAGGAATTCTCCTGCACTGTTGGTGGGATTGTAGACTGGTGCAGCCACTGTGGAGAACAGTATGGAGTTTCCTCAAAAAACTAAAAATGGAGCTCCCATTCAGCCCAGTGATCCCACTTCTAGGAATATACCCCAAGAAACTAGAAAGGCGAATTAGAAAGGATATATGTACCCCTATGTTCATAGCAGCACAATTTATCATAGCTAAGCCTTGGAAACAGCCTAAGTGCCCATCAGCAGATGAGTGGATTAAAAAACTGTGGTACATCTACACAATGGAATACTACACTGCGGTAAAAAAGAAAGAGCTCCTACCATTTGTAACAACATGGACGGAATTAGAGAGCATTATGCTAAGTGAAATTAGCCAGGCAGAGAAAGACAAATATCACATGATCTCACTCATTTGAGGAATATAATGAATGACATAGACTGATGAACAAGAATGGATCCAGAGACTGAGAAAAGTCCGTTAAAATGTCAAACCTCAGGGTAAATGGCAGGTGGTGGGAGTAAGGGGGAAAGTCAATATATTTGAATGCTTGAACTAACGTAAGTGATTTGTGTTTTTATATCCCTGACAAAGTTTATATAAAGTTATAAAAAAAATTGGCAGCTAGTTTGAGATTGAATTAACATGGCCTAGAGCATGTCATCTCTTATGGACACCAGTTCTTAGGCTAGGCCATCCTTAACCTCCCGTGACACCACAATACCCTTACATGATATTATTCTACAATGTCATTATAATATTTGATATTTGACAACAGCATATTATACAATTATCCCAAATAAACTTACAAACTAATTCTTTGAATGTTGGGCAGCAACTTAAAAAAAGGATAGGAAATCCCTTTCAGAAGGGATTAAGGCACTGGGAAGGCATCCCAGCATTCTATATTGGCCCCTCTGGCCCTTTTGCCAAGAGGGAACCTCTTCTTATTATCCAAATACACACAGCTGATGCATGAACTTTCAGTTCAAGCTGTGGCTGAAGTCTCTGGGCAGTTGGCACCATGGATCTGTCTCTCGACCAGTGGCGTGAGCTGGGCCCTCTCTGGAGAAGAAACCTGGGTCACCCGAGATATGTGATCAGTACCGGGACCCCGCCAGCAGGCGAGGGGACCCCATGGCAGGTGCTGGACGTGGAGGCCACGGGGGCATAGACTACAAAGGAGACAGGACGGAACCTCACATCACCTTGTTTGGCCCCGGAGGATGGCTGGTTAGCCAGAGACGGGTAAGATTCCTCAGAGAAGGAACAACCTAAAACAGGCACAGTCGCAGAGGGGCCAACAGGAGAGAACTAAAAGTTCAACAGAGGTGGGGCACAGACCCTCATCCACAAACATTGCAGGGGCTTGAATTCTCACTCCTCCTGAGGAAGGTCTCCTACCCCCACGGCTGCTACACCTCCCACGCACAACTCACACCGGGACCCAGGTGGTAGACAGAGACTCGGCCAGCAATAGCTGCCCTATATCTAAATTTAATTTATTACAAGGAATTCTGAGGACCTACTCAAAAATGCAAATATTCCTTTCCACAAGTATTTACTGGGTAAACTAAGATTTCTGCTTGAGTGTTAAAATTGACAGTAAAATAGTAATCAAGTTTTCAGATTAATTTAAATTGGCCAAGTGAAATAAGTGAATACTCAAGAAAATCTAACTGTACTGGACAAAAAGCTTTTCCTAAAACATTAACTAAATTATCTATTAGTAGTTCATCTCACTGCAAAATTGCCTAACATCCAAAGAACCTAAAGTAGTAATATTTGCATGCAAAAATTAAAATTTAAAATTACCAAGACTGCAAGATAAAATTTCCAAAAGCCCCTATTAACCAAAAAAAAGGGGGTGGGGGACAATGAGGTAATATCATGTAAGGAAAAATATCCTATAAGTAAAATACATGTAGAAAATTCTTACTCCAGAAAAGAAAATTCCATTTGTAAAACCAGCTGCAGGACACCCCCAAAAAAACCACACATGGTGTCAAAATAAGCCAAAGGAATATCATTTAGGCAAAAATAAAAAGAATCCCAAGTCTATTTTGCAGAGAGGATCCCTTTGTTAACCTTTGGTCGAGAATGTGTTTGTGTGTTTGTAGAGAACAACTCCAAGACCATGTGGGTTCCTGCGACAGTGAGGAACTGACGGGCCTGTTCCATCCTCGAGGACGGTCCAGAGATGGCGGACGCTGACGACACCTTGCCATGCTAGCAGTCGGCAGCTGTGTGTGGCTGCAGGCGGCCCAGGAACATACCAGAGAGGATGGATCTTGCATTGCCACGATGTGTCCACCATCTGGATACCATTGCTGACATGTACACATGAAGAACTATTTGACATTGAAACTGACACTCAAACTTTTTTTGCTCTTATACGTTTGTTTTCAGTATGCAGAGGCAAGATATTTTTGAAGAAAAGAAACAGGGGAGAGTGATTGATATAGAGGCAGGGTGGCCTCGAACAGGCTGTCAAGCTACAGGGGGAAGGCTGGAGTGGAGGGGAGGCAGATGCTGGGGGAGATCAACCGAAAGACTTGTATGCATACATATGAGCATAACCAATGAATGAAAGACTCTGGGGTGGGGAGGGAGGCAGGTGGGGACATGTGTGGGGGGCTAGGAGAGGCTGGGGGGAGGATATTGGGGGGGGAGGAAAACATATGTACTACTATTAAATATAAGTTATATTGTAAATAAAATTTAAAAATAAATAAATAAATAAATAATTTTTAAAAAAAGAAAGAAAGAAAATCATTGCTCATGCTACTTGTGATCAACTACTTTGTAGCCATGTATTTACAGCAGGAATTAGCGAGTGAGTGCACTTGGTTTTCCCAGCTGACCCCCTGCCCTGACATGTGGTTCTCCCTGGATTCCCCCTTTATCAGCCTGTTAGTCTGCTGTAATTTTTCATTTCCATTTTCCAGATTTCCTCCCGTCAATTCCCGTTACGTAATTGTTAGATTACTGCTGTAGGTGTGGAGGGAATGTGAGGGTTATTTGGAGTGTGGGAAAGCACAAGGGAGTTTCAGAGGGTGAAGCGTGCATTTGGGGATCACGAGGTGTAGGCATGGGTATTTTTCACTTACCTTTTCCCCGCAGCTTTTCTTTCTTTGTGGACATTCCTTCCCGGGAATATTCTTTTTCTTCCACAGGGCTCCTTTACTTTCCAATCATCCTGACCTTGGCTTTCTTTCAGATTCTTGTTCCCTTTTTCTTCTCTTTGCAAGTCCAATAACAACGATTATGTGTTCCTCCACTAATATGTATTTTTCCACGTTGTATCCTCCAAGTACTTATGCTTTCCCATTTGCCTGCTTTTCCAGTTTCATGGGTGCCTGATATTTCTCTTGCCTAAGCATCGCATCATGGCCGAGGCAATCTGAAATATCTCCCTTTCCTTACCGTTAACGTTGTACTGGTATGGGCCAACTGCACCGTCTACATTTCCTATGGACCTTATGGGATGGTTTCCCCAGTGTTCTGCTTCAGGGTTCGGGTCAGCGCGGGGCTATCGCCCCATTTGTAACCTCCGCCCTGTTACTTGCCTTGCTTGGTCGCCCAGCTGTGTGTTACAGCCGCAATGTCTGTCGGAGCTGACTAGGCAGGCCTCATTTTCGCTCCTGATGGCAACACGGTGACTTATACTGCGTGACCGATTTCCCTGGGGCAATCTTTTACTCCTTACTTATTCACCCTACCTCTTCCCCAAGATATACATTGTCTCCTACTCAAGCCTAGGAGGGGTCATGTGCCCCTTTATACCTCCGAACTCATCTCCTTCGACTCTCATTTTTTAATCCCCTCTCTCCCTGCTTCCTTGAGCTCAGCTATGGGACTTGATGCCCATTTTCCCCCCAAAACCAGCCGGTGCTGCCCCTGTGTCCCATCATCATTTTTGCACTTCTCTGCCTATCCCTACCTCATGGTATCACTTTCCGCCCCCCCTGCCCCCTCACGACCATCTCGCAGTGCATCTGGGGTTGAAATCCGACGTTCGACCCAAAAAGGGGGATGTCGTGGCTCCCATGGACAACTCACCCAGGTTTCCCACATGCGGCGTCGTGCTGCTGGCGGGGCGCAACGGCCCCTCGCTGGATTCGAGCACCGAGAGTCCGGCTCCGCATGGTCCTCCCGGGCGAGTTGTTGCTTTGTAATCCTCTCGCGGCTGCCGTGAGATGCACGTGAGGAAGGCTTTGTAATCCATGAGTTGTGCGTGAAGGTGCTGTGATTCCTGGTTCAATAGCCATAGCTCCTTCCGCCGGCTCTTTGCGCATCCGCATCAGATTTCATTCCAGGCCCATGCTTTGGGCAGAAAGAAAGATGGGATCTCTCGCTGCCCTGGCCAAGATCACGTGTCTTCCTTTTCCTGTAGCTGAGCATGCCTGTTAGTTGCTTGACTAGTACCCACAATAGCTGTGCCACCCCCACATTTCCCCCGTTCCTATTTATTGCTGCTGTCCCATGTTGTGAGTCTTGTAGGTTTGGCAGTATCCTCTTGCTCCCATCACACAAACGGTCTGTGTCGTGCCATGCTTTACATCTTCCACTACACTACATTGCGTTATTCTGATCAACCTAGGAATCCACGCACTCACAGTTCCTTTCCAGTGTGTTCAGAGCTTCACTGCATGTAAGTGTTACTGAACAGTTTTAGCTCTTTTGGTGTTACATTTACATTAGCACGCATATTTCTGGTTGGTTGGAATGATGCCTGAGCTCATCCTGTGGCCCCTGTCTCCAACCCCCTTAGTTTTGCATTTGTTCAGCCGTCATTGACTCTGTACCACACCCTGTCTGTTTTGTGAGAGATTATTTTTGATGTTGGTTGGGAAGCGTGGAGTGCTGAGCACCATCTCAGTGTGATGCTGGTTGCAAAGTGGTGGTATTTCCCGATTTTGTTTTATTTATCCCCGCTGGTTTGGGCATGGCCAGTTTTGTGTTGCCTGACAGCAGCAGCAGCAGCAGCAGCGCTATGGTGCCCTCCAGCTTATCTTATTTTCTCCTGTGTGGTTCTTTTCCCTCCTCTCCTGTTGCCTCCCCAGAGTGGTCATGAGTGTGTATTAGTTCCCCTATCCTGTCTTTAGGTCACACAAGCACCCTTTTTAGTAGCACAACCTGTTTGTGCTTGTCTGCTGTATCCTGATGGTTTTGTCACATTTGTTTTTCAGAGTGGCCACTTCTGTGTTATATGCCAGCAGCAGCAGCAGCAGCATGGTTCCTGCAGCTTATCCTGTTTTGTCCAGTCAAAGGAGTTCACGTTTAAGGCATTGATTGTTCCAAGACATTCATCCATGGTTGTGCTCATAACACAATGTAGGATCCTGACCCCAGTAAAGTCCTATTCATGTATGCTTCCACCATTCTGTAGTTCTGCCTTGTGTTACCAAAGTGTGCCAACTTGAACCTTGTCATCATTCTTCCAAGTGGTCTGGTCCAAGCCTGGCTCAGTGTTTCCTGTGTGTATCAGAACTGTGCAGTAGTGGAGCTGTTATCAGCTGTCTGGTGCAGCTTCTATGCCAGCCTGTTCATGGTGCATCACTGTGCCTCTGTTATGCAGGTTTCTCCCTGCAGACACCCAGCCACCAGCCACAGAGTGCCTTTTTGCTGCTTTCCTTGCAGGTTTTGAGGATTGGCAAGTATGCCTGGCTCACAGTTGTGGAACCCATGCCCACTGAGTTGCAGCATCTTCCTGGGCTGCTTATTGTGTTGCAGATGCAGGGAAAGCTTGTGACACTAAGTGCATCTTGTCCCCTTTAAGCATCAAAGAGCACCCCTTCTGTGCATTTCCTGTGTCCTGACATACCATTACTTCACTCTTCCCTATGCCTTTTTGAAGTCTTGCACTGCTGTTAATCCTTTGGGCATGCCCACCCCCTCAGTTTGCACTCACCCTCTCACTGGCACCTGAAAAATGGCTGCTGCATGATGTGTTCAGCTACAGTGCGTTGTGTTGTCTAGTGAGCTGCTTTTGCGAGTCTGTCCTGGGAATCTGTGACATCAGCCCACCCTTTCTTTGTACAAGCTGCTGTCTGACTTTTCAGCTCTTGGGTTGTTGCAGCAGGTGAGTATTCAGCTTACTTTTTGGATACTATGCTGCTGAGTGCTTGAATGAGGGTTATGCTGTATGAGGCATTCCTGTCTCCACCCTGCTCTCCCTCCCCACTTTTAATTTTTCCCTTCCTCACACATTGACTCTGCCCACACCCAGGTCCTGTGTGTGACCAGGCAGTCACTCCTAAGCACTGTGTCAATGTGTTTATGCTCTCAGGTTTTCCTACCCACGACTGCCCCAATTTTTCCTTGCAGGGCCATCTGAAGGCTGTGCAAGCGGCAGTCGAGAGCCCAGCTCTTTTCCGTCCTTTCACGCAAGCGTTATGTGCACACGTACACATACGCATGTGTGCATGCATGTGCAGTTCTCCTTTCCCCCCACTGCTGTTCTATGGCAGGAATTTTTTTCCTCAGTATGCTGTTTCCTCCCCAGAATGCTGACGTGAGCCTGCAGTAGCGTCCTCCTTCCCTAGCATTTCAAGTTCCTGTGACAGCTGTGGTAACGTGATTTCCCAGTGCTCAAACACTGTCCTACAGCTTAACAGGCTGCTACCACATGAATTCCTCATGTTTCAAGCACATTCATACGTTTTTCCCTGGAGAAACTTTGTGCTTTCGCTGCGTTCAGTTCACTCTACTCCAGCAATTCCACTACTTGCATTGTGAATGCCACTGGTTCCACAGTGCTTTCACATCTAATCCTCACCTTTAACAGTGAATTCCCACTCATCTGACCACCCTCCTGCTGTGCACATCACTTTGTATGCAAGTTCTAAGCATTATCAGCAGTGCGCGAGAAAAGTTCAGCTTTCCCCAAGCTGAAGCGTTTTCCTTTGCGTTTGCTCCGCCAAACGGGAAAATGCCTCAGGATCAGCTGTAGAAGCAGGCATTTGAGAACTAGCTTCGCAGCTCTTAGAAAACGTGTTTTTGGAGAGGAGAACACTTCTCTGCACAAATCACACCACGCCAACGTGCACTCCTGCCATTTCAAGCCCATTTCCAGAGATGTCCGTCGGGCAACACAGTGAGTTGGAAAGCTGTATTGGGCAGTGTGTAAGCAGCACTCTTGCACAAACGCCTGCTTCTGCACAGTGAATTCTGAGTGAGTGCAGCATCCAGCTTAGTGCACAGCTCTGGGAACGTGATTTCCCAGTGCCCAAACACTGTCCCACAGCTAAGCAAGCTGTTTCCACATGAATTCCTAGTGTCTCATGCACATTCATACGTTTTTCCCTGGAAAAGCGTCTGCTTTCGCTGCGTTCAGTTCACTCTGCTCCAGCAATTCCACTACTTGCATTGTGAAAGCCAGTGTTTCCACATTGTTTTCACATCTAATTCGCACCTTTAACAGTGAAACCCCACTCATCTGAACAACCCGCTGCTGTGCACATCACTTTGAATGCAAGTTCTAAGCATTATCAGTAGTGTGCGAGAAACGTTCAGCTTTCCCCAGGCTGAAGCGTTTTCCTTCGCGTTTGCTCCTGCAAACGCGAAAACGCCTCAGGTTCAGCCGGAGAAGCAGGCATTCGTGAAATAGCTTCGCGGCTCTTAGAAAACGTTTTCTCAGAGAGGAGAACACTTCCCTGCACAAATCACAATACACCAACGTGTATTCCTCCTGATTCAAGCCCATTTGCAGAGATGTGCGTGGTGTAACAGAGTGAGTTCTAAGAGTTGGAAAGCTGTATTGGGCAGTGTGTAAGCAGCATTCTTGCACAAACGCCTGCTTCTGCTCTGTGAATTCTGAGTGAGTGCAGCATCCAGCTTAGTGCACAGCTCTGGGAACGTGATTTCCCAGTGCCCAAACACTGTCCGATTGCTAAAGAGGCTGTTTCCACATGAATTCCTAGTGTCTCATGCACATTCATACGTTTTTCCCTGGAAAAGCGTTGTGCTTTCGCTGCGTTCAGTTCACTCTGCTCCAGCAATTCCACTACTTGCATTGTGAAAGCCAGTGTTTCCACAGTGTTTTCACATCTAATCCTCACCTTTAACAGTGAATTCTCACTCATCTCAACACCCCCCTGCTGTGCACATCACTTTGTATGCAAGTTCTAAGCATTATAAGCAGTGTGCGAGAAACATTCAGCTTTCCCCAAGCTGAAGCATTTTCCTTCGCTTTTGCTCCTGCAGAGAGGAAAACGCCTCAGGTTCAGCTGTAGAAGCAGGCATTCTTGAACTAGCTTCGCAGCTCTTAGAAAATGGTTTTCCGGATAGGAGAACACTTCCCTGCACAAATCACAATACACCAACGTATATTCCTGTCGCTTCAAACCCTTTACCAGAGATGTGCGTGGTGTAACACAGTGAGTTCTAAGAGTTGGAAAGCTGTATTCTGCAGTGTGTAAGCAGCACTCTTGTACAAACGCCTGCTTCTGCACTGTGAATTCTGAGTGAGGGCAGCATCCAGCTTAGTGCACAGCTGTGTGAACATAATTTCCCAGTGCTCAAACACAGTCCGACATCAAAACAGACTGTTTCCACATGAATTCTTAGGGTTCCAAGCACATTCATACGTTTTTCCCTGGAAAAGTGTTGTGCTTTCGCTGCGTTCAATTCACTCTGCTCCAGCAATTCCACTACTTGCATTGTGAATGCCAGTGTTTCCACATTGTTTTCACATCTAATCCTCACCTTTAACAGTGAATTCCCACTCATCTCAACACCCCGCTGGTGTGCACATCGCTTTGTATGCAAGTTCTAAGCATTATCAGCAGTGCGCGAGAAACGTTCAGCTTTCCCCAAGCTGAAGAGTTTTCCTTTGCGTTTGCTCCTGCAGACGGCAAAACGCCTCAGGTTCAGTTGTAGAAGAAAGCATTCGCGAACTAGCTTTGCAGCTCTTAGGAAACGTTTCCCCGCAGAGGAGAACACTTGCCTGTACAAAATACACTACACCAACGTGTATTCCTGCTGATTCAAGCCCTTTTCCAGAGATGTGCTTGGTGTAACACAGTGAGTTCTAAGAGTTGGAAAGCTGTATTCTGCAGTGTGTAAGCATCATTCTTGCACAAACTCCTGCTTCTGCACTGTGAATTCTGAGTGAGGGCAGCATCCAGCTTAGTGCACAGCTCTGGGAACGTGATTTCCCAGTGCCCATACACTGTCCGACAGCAAAATGGCTGTTTCCACATGAATTACTCGTGTTTCAAGCATATTCATACGTTTTTCCCTGGAAAAGCATTGTGCTTTTGCTGCGTTCAGTTCACTCTGCTCCAGCAATTCCACTACTTGCATTGTGAATGCCACTGTTTCCACAATGTTTGCACATCTAATCCTCACCTTTAACAGTGAATTCCCACTCATCTCAACACCCCGCTGCTGTGCACATCACTTTGAATGCAAGTTCTAAGCATTATAAGCAGTGTGCGAGAAACGTTCAGCTTTCCACAAGCTGAACAGTTTTCCTTCGCGTTTGCTCCTGCAAACAGTAAAATGCCTCAGATTCAGCCTTAGAAGCAGGCTTTCGCGAACTAGCTTCGCAGCTCTTGGAAAACGTTTTCCCGCAGAGGGGAACACTTCCCTGCACAAATCACACTACACCAACGTGTATTCCTGCTGATTCCAGCCCATTTCCAGACATGTGCGTGGTGTAACACAGTGAGTTCTAAGAGTTGGAAAGCTGTATTGTGCAGTGTGTAAGCAGCACTCTTGTACAAACGCCTGCTTCTGAACTGTGAATTCTGAGTGAGTGCAGCATCCAGCTTAGTGCACAGCTCTGGGAACGTGATTTCCCAGTGCCCAAACACTGTCCCACAGCTAAACAAGCTGTTTCCACATGAATTCCTAGGGTTCCAAGCACATTCATACGTTTTCCCCTGGAAAAGCGTTGTGCTTTCGTTGCTTTCCATTCACTCTGCTCCAGGAATTCCACTACTTGCATTTTGAATGCCAGTGTTTCCACAGTGTTTTCACATCTAATCCTCACCTTTAACAGTGAATTCCCACTCCTCTAAACACCCCCCTGCTGTGCACATCACTTTGTATGCAAGTTCTAAGCATTATAAGCAGTGTGAGAGAAACATTCACCTTTCCCCAAGCTGAAGCGTTTTCCTTCGCTTTTGCTCCGGCAAACGGGAAAACGCCTCAGGTTCAGCTGTAGAAGTAGGCATTCGCGAACTAGCTTCGAAGCTCTTAGAAAACGTTTTCCCGCAGAGGAGAACACGTCCCTGCACAAATCACAGTACACCAACGTGTATTCCTGCTGATTCCAGCCCATTTCCAGACATGTGCGTGCTGTAACACAGTGAGTTCTAGGAGTTGGAAAGCTGTATTGTGCAGTGTGTAAGCAGCACTCTTGTACAAACGCCTGCTTCTGCACTGTGAATTCTGAGTGAGTGCAGCTTCCAGCTTAGTGCACAGCTCTGGGAAAGTGATTTCCCGGTGCTCAAACACTGTCCTACAGCTAAACAGGCTGTTTCCACATGAATTCCTAGTGTTTCATGCACATTCATACGTTTTTCCCTGGAAAAGCATTTTCCTTTCCCTGCGTTCAATTCAGTCTGCTGCAGCAATTCCACTACTTGCATTGTGAATGCCAGTGTTTCCACAGTGTTTTCACATCTAATCCTCACCTTTAGCAGTGAACTCCCACTCATAGCAACACCCCCCTGCTATGCACATCACTTTGAATGCAAGTTCTAAGCATTATCAGCAGTGCGCGAGAAACGTTCAGCTTTCCTCAAGCTGAAGCATTTTCCTTCGTGTTTGCTCTGGCAAATGGGAAAACGTCTCAGATTCAGTCGGAGAAGCAGGCTTTCGCGAACTAGCTTCGCAGCTCTTAGAAAACGTTTTCCCGCAGAGGAGAACACTTCCCTGCACAAATCACACTACACCAACGTGTATTCCTGCTGATTCAAGCCCATGTTTGTCGTGTAACTCTCAGTTCTAAGAATTGGAAAGCTGTATTCTGCAGTGTGTAAGCAGCACTCTTGTATAATCGCCTGCTTCTGCACTGTGAATTCTGAGTGAGGGCAGCATCCAGCTTAGTGCACAGCTCTGGGAACGTGATTTCCCAGTGCTCAAACACTATCTTACATGCTCTTTCCATATGAATTCCTATTGTTTCAACCATATTTGTACGCATTTACCTGGAAATGTATGCCTGCAGATTCAAGCCCATTTCCACAGATTTCCATTTTTCTGTAATCACAGGAATACTGTCTATAAGACAGTGTTTGAGCACTGGGAAATCACGTTCACACAGCTGTGAACTAAGTTGGATACTGGATTCATTGAGAATTTTGTCTCTAGAAGTAGGCGTTTGTAGAAGAATGTTGGTTAAACACTGCAGAATAAATGCTCATAGAGCTCAGATGATTGTGTGACAGTATTTCAAACTCTAGAACTCACAATGTTAAACCACAGACATCATTGGAAATGGGCTTGAATCCGCAGGAATACATGTTCGTGTAGTTTAATTTGTGTAGGGTAGTGTTTCCTCTCTGGGAAATCGTTTTCTAAGAGCTGCAAACTGAGTTTGAGAATGCCTGTCTTTACTGCTCAATCTCAGTGAGTTTGAGTTAGGCGGAACAGATGGAAAACGCTTAACTTTTGGCAAATCTTAGTGTCTCTCGCACAGTGCTGATATACTGAGAATTTGAATACAAAGAGATGTGCACAGCAGGGTAGTGTTTATTTATTTTTCTTTTTTTATTGTTCAGTTTATTAATTACATTGTTCTCCCTTTTTGATCTCCCTATAGCTTCCCTCCACTCTGTACCCATCCCACTCTCCGCCCTCACCCCCCATTACTGTCCTCTCCCATTGTTGCAAGACTTTTGTCCAGTCTCTTGCTGCATTTCCCACACTCTTTTTCTCCCCAAGAATTGTCAGTCCATTCCCTCTCTATGTCCCTGATCTGTTATATTCACCAGTTTATCCTGTTCATCAGATTATTAATTCACTTGACTTTTAGATTCATTTGTTGATAGATGTGTATTTGTTGCTCATAATTTATATTTTTACCTTTTCCTCCTTCCTCTTCCTAAAGAGTATCTTTCAGCATTTCATATAATATCGGTTGGCAGTGATGAACTCATTTAGCGTTTTCTTATCTGTGAAGCACTTTATCTGACCTTCAATTCTGCATGATAGCTTTGCTGGATAGAGTAATCTTGGTTGTAGATTCTTGCTACTCATCACTTTGAATATTTCTTGCCCCTCGCGTCTGGCCTGCATCGTTTCTGTTGAGAAATCCGCTGACATTCGTAGGGGTGCTCCCTTATAGGTAACTAATTGTTTTTCTCTTGCTGCTTTTAATATTCTCTCTTTATCTTTTGCTCTTGGCATTTTAATTATGATGTGTCTTGGTGTGGTCCTCTTTAGATTCCTATATTTTGAGTTTTTGTGTATTTCTTGGGCTTTTAAGTTAGTTTCTTTCACCAGGTAGGGGAAGATTTCAGTCACTATTTCTTCAAGTAGGTTTTCATTATTTTGCTCTCTCTCTTTGTATGGCACCCTTATAATTCGGATGTTGGCATGCTTGAGGTTGTCCCAAAGGCGCTGTAGAGTATCTTCAATTATCTGGATTCTTTTTGTTTCTTGCTTTTCCAGCAGAGTGGATTTTGCTTCTTTGTATTTCAAATCTTTGACTTGGTTCTTGCGGCCCTCTGGACTGCTTTTAGGACTTTGTGTAATTTTTTTTTAATAAACAACAAATTCTTTTAATGGTTTTTATTTTATTTTTATTTAATATATTTTATTGATTTTTTTTTACAGAGAGGAAGGGAGAGGGATAGAAAGTTAGAAACATCGATGAGAGAGAGACATCGATCAGCTGCCTCTTGCACGCCCCCCACTGGGGATGTGCCCACAGCCAAGGCACATGCCCTTGCCGGAATCGTACCCGGGACCCTTCAGTCCGCAGTCCGATGCTCTATCCACTGAGCCAAACTGGTCTCGGCTGTGTAATATTTTTTATTTCATTCAGTGTATGCTTGATTTCTAGTTGGTCCTTTTTCATATCCTTGAGGGTCTTGTTCATATCCTCGTAGGTCTTATTCATTTCCTTGTAGGTCTCATTCACTTCCTTGTAGGTCTCATTCATTTCCTCGTAGGTCTTGTTCGTTTCCTTTCATGTTTTGTTCATTTCCTTGTAGGTCTTGTTCATTTCCTCATAAGTCTTGTTTATTTCCTTGTCGTTCTCGGCCTTTTCTAGGAGTCTCTTGAAAAGACTTATAACCCTGGTTTTGAATTCTATGTCCAATCATTTTTCTCCCCTCCATTTCTTTCACATCTGATTTCTTTCCATATGTTTGCATGTTTGCTGCTTTCATGAGTTGATCCATTATCTTTGTGTGTTAGATGTCCTCTAAGGGTCAGCACCAGGAACAGAGGCACAGGTTGTTATTCCGGAAATGTCCACAGGAGGACAGCAGAGGATTACTTTTGGGCAGGAATTAGCTGACAGCTTCTGTTAAGGAATCGGGAAATAGATACATAGTTCCACAAAGGTGTAGAGTATATCAGTAACTTACCTGAAGGAAAAAATGTAACTGTTTGTCCTATAAAACCAGTGTATTCGTCTGCTATCCCTGTGATTACATTCTGGAAAATCACAAAATAAAGGATGATTGCTCTTAGCATGTTTCTACAGGATTAGTTCATCTTTCATTCTGAAAGAGACAGGCAGAAGTAATGAGCAGAACCGTTTAAGAAACAATAACAGGTTTCCAAAGCAATGGTTTCAAAACCAAAGTAGTAGCTGAAATATTTTACTCAGGAAAAAAATGTTTACAACTAATTTACTAGGAGAAATAAATACTCAATCTTAATAACCTAATGTCACAGAACTTACTTGAAAAAACTTGAGGCAATATTGCAATTTGCTAGTAACCAGGAATCAGTTACCTAGTTAACAGGTACCTATTAACCAGGTAACTAGTAACCAGCGGCATGTACCCTGGTAACTGGCAACCTGTATCCTAGAAACTTGTAAAGTAATACCTAATAACCTCGACAAGAATTGTCAAATCCTGCCTGCCTCATTAGTGTATACTAGTGACATGTCCCCAGCCCGCAGCCTCTCGCGGTACTCAGCACCTCTTTACATGTACTGGCTGCCTCTAAAGTGGCAGCCTACACAATCCCCAAGATGCAACCCAATCGGGCTCCGCATAACTACCTGCCTCCAGGACTGGGGCCTCCAACCACCTGGCAGCCTCAGTAGAGGTGGCCTGTAGCAGCCTGCCTGCCAGGATAAAGGCCCTGTGCCCCTCACTAGGTGCCTCCTTAATGGCGCCCAAAGGAGTATCGCATGTGTCACGTAAGGAGGCCTGTCGCCAGCATGCTGCGTCTCGCGGTACTCAGCACCTGGCTGTGTGGACTGGCTGTCTCAATAATGGCGGCCTGCACGGCATCCATGCAGGCTCTGTATAACTGGCTGCCTCCAGGACTGCAGCGTCCAGCCTTCTCGCTCCCTCAGTAGAGGCCCTGTGCCCCGTACTGGCTGGCCATTTAGTGGGGGCCTCAACTGTAGGGAAGGTCTCAGTAATAGTAGCCTGCAGGGTAAGGCATTAATCAATTAAGGAGGCCTCTCGCGAGAATGTGCGTCTCCCAGTAATCAGTATCTGTCTGTACCGACTGGCTGCCTCACTAATGGTGGCTTCTAGGTTTCGAAGGGGTTCATAATGTCAGTGCAGCAGCCGAGGCCTCCCTTTGCAGGGCTGCAGCAGGAAGAGGTGAAGAACCCACAGTTGTGACTTCGGTCTTTCCAGGGATGGAATGATTGCCGCCCTGAGTAGCCTCGCTTTTCTTGTGACCTTTTTTTCCTGGGTAGAATTTTTGGTCGGGTTCACAGGGCTTTATTTTTAGCTGGAATTTCAGCACCAGGGACAGTGGCACAGCGTGTTATTTCTTGAATGGCCACAGGAGGACAGCAGAGGATAGTTTTTTTGTCTGACAGGTCCCTTTTGCGGTCCAGTATAAGTATATGGTTCCATAGACAGACGTGTACAGTACACTCAGTAACTTACTTGAAAGAAAATGAAAGCGTTTATCTTATAAAACCAGTGTATGCTCTATGGTTACATTCTGAAAAATAAAAATAAAAAATAGTCCTTACTCTTAGTACATTTTTGCATGGTTATTTTATCTTTCATTCTGAAAGAGACAGGCATAGGTATCTAGCAGAACCCCTTAAGTTACACAAACACGTTTCAAAATGACTGTGTTGCAACAATAAACTATTAACTAGAATATTTTAATCAGGAAAAAAAGCTTGTTTAAAACTAATTTATTAGGATAAAAAAGTGCTCACTTAATAATAACTTTAATGTCACAGAAGTAACATACGAGTGAGGAACAACACACACCTTTGTTTTAAGGGTTTTACTTGCTTTATTTATTCAGGTTTTTAAATACGTTTTTATTGATTTTAGAGAGAGAGGAAAACAGAGGGAAAAAGAGAGAAACACCGATGTGAGAAGTATATCAATCAGTTGTCACTTGTTGAACCTGCAACCTTGGCATGTGTCCACACCTGGGATTGATGTGTGGGGAGATGCTCAACCAACTTAGTCACAATAGACAGGACAAAGGTTTCACCTGTTTTTTTGTTTGTTTTGTTTTTTAATCCTCACCAGAGGATATTTTTCATTGCTTTTTAGAGAGAACAGAAGAGAGAGGAGAAGACAGAGAAACAGCAATGTGAGAGAAACATATTGATTGGTTGCCTCCCGCACAAGCCCCAAACAGGGCCGGGGCCAGGGAGGAGCCTGCCACCGGAGTACATGCTTTTGACCAGAATTGAATCCAGGTCCCTTCAGTTCACAGACTGACACTCCATCCACTGAGCCAAGCCTAGGGCTTACCTGGTTTTTAAAGGCTGCACTTTTAGGGGAGTTCTCAATGGAATATATCGATAGAATGTTCATAAACTCTCCAGGTGTGTCCTTTGATTTGCTGATCCATTACAAGGAGCATAAACAGTGATCAGGGTCATTCTTTGAAATATATTTTATTGATTTTTTCTTAAATCTTTATTGTTCAGTATATTAATTACATTGTTCCCTTTTTCCCCCCCTATAGTTCCCCTCTACCTGGTACCCATCCCACCCTCTGCCCTCACCCCCCTCCACTGTCCTCTCCCATAGTTGCATGACTTTTGTCCAGTCTCTTGCACTTCCCACACCCCCTTTCTCCCCAAGAGTTGTCAGTCCATTCCCTCTCTATGTCCGTGATTCTGTTACATTCACCAGTATATCCTGTTCATCAGCTTATTAATTCACTTGATTTTTAGATTTATTTGTTGATAGATGTGTATTTGTTGTTCCTAATTTACACTTTTATCTTTTTCTTCTTCCTCTTCTTAAAGAATATCTTTCAGCATTTCATATAATATTGGTTTGGTGGTGATGAACTCCTTTAGCTTTTTCTTATCTGCAAAGCACTTCATCTGACCTTCAATTCTGCATGATAGCTTTGCTGGATAGAGTAATCTTGGTTGTAGATTCTTGCTGTTCATCACTTTGAATATTTCTTGCCACTCCCGTCTGGCCTGCATCATTTCTGGTGAGAAATCCGCTGACAATTGTATGGGTGCTCCCTTATAGGTAACCAACTGTTTCTCTCTTGCTGCTTTTAATATTCTCTCTTTGTCTTTTGCTCTTGACATTTTAATTATGATGTGCCTTGGTGTGGTCCTCTTAGGGTTCCTATATATTGGGGTTCGGTGTGCTTCTTGGACTCCTAAGTCAATTTCTTTCACCAAGTGTGGGAAGTTTTCAGTCACTATTTCTTCAAATAGGTTTTCATTGTCTTGCTCTCTCTCTCTTTTTCTGGCACCCCTATAATTCGGATGTTGGTATGCTTGAGGTTGTCCCAGAGGCCCCTTACACTATCTTCAATTTTTTGGATTGTTTTGGTTTCTTGCTTTTTCAGCTGAATGGATTTTACCTCTTTGTATTTCAAATCTTTAACTTGGTTCTTGGGGTGCTCCAGAGCACTTTTAGGTCTTTGTATAATATTTTTTATTTCAGTCAGTGTATGCTTAATTTCTGGTTGGTCCTTTTTCATATCCTTGAGAGTCTCCTTTTTATCCTTGAGAGTCTCCTTTTTATCCTTGAGAGTCTCCTTTTTATCCTTGAGAGTCTCCTTCATTTCCACGTTGGTCTTGATCATTTCCTTGCAGGTCTCGTTCATTTTCTTGTAGGACTCATTCATTTCCTTGTAGGACTCATTCATTTCCTTTGAGGTCTTGCTTATTTCCTTATAGGCCTCGACCTTTTGTTGGAGCTTCTTGAAAAACCCTATAACCGTGGTTTTGAATTCCATGTCCAGTCGTTTTTTTCCCTCCATTTCTTTCACATCTGATTTCTTTCCATGTCTCTGCATGGTGGCTGCTTCCCTGAGTTGGTCAATTAGCTTTGTGTGGTTGATGTCCTACAAGGGACAGTGGCTCGGCCTCCTGGGTTACCTGAGGTGGATATGGGCTGCACAGTCTTGCTGAAGTTAAGCTCAGGTTAATCGTTGTCAGCAGTTCATTGAGCACCTGATGGGTGGCAGGTTCTGTGTAGGCCTAGATCTGATGTGAGCACTCACTACTCTCACAGGGAAGACCCCTACCCTCACTCACCAGTTAGTGGTCATATGACACAACCCCCAGATCTCCCAGGGAGACTTTTCCACATACTCACAGGACACATAGCTTCTGTAACAGGACACCCCACTTGTATATGGCGAGACCCTTCACAATACTTGCAGCACGAAGGGCTGAATTTGACTTTCATGTCACCTCCACACTCACAGGACTCAGAGCTAATGTCACAGGACACTCTACTCTCTCAGTTGGGACTTCCCCCAGCCCTCACAAGACCCAGAGATATCAGAGGACCCCATATTCTCTCAGGTGGATCCCCATTTCACATGAATGGATCCAGAGCTGGTGTAAAAGGATCCCCAAGAAGGGAATCCATCTCCCCACTTAGAGGACTCAGAACTGACTTGAGAGGACCTTCTACTCCCTCAGGTGGGACCTCTCCTCACAATCACAGGGCCCAGATCTGATAGGACAGGACCCCATACAATCTCTGGTAACACATCTCCCAACACTCAGAGAAGCAAGAAAAGGGAGAAAACAGAGAGATTCAGGAGAGAAGATAGAGATAAAAAACTAAATGAGGAGAGAAATGAAATAAGAGGAGAGATTCAGGAAAGAAGTAAGAGTTGAAAATACTAAGGGCAGCTGGGAGTCATGAATTAAAAAATCTCCCTGGGCCATGATATACAGCCAAGTCTGGGGATCCTCCTGTAGGCAGCTTCCTCCTCTGTGGCCCAGAGAAGAAGGCCTGGCATGAGGTTTGCCTCTCTGGCATCCATCCCTTGGGCCCAGTTCCTCAGCTTGGTTACCCAAAGTCCCCTCCTCTGGGAAAGGACAGATTTATGTCCCTGAAGAGATCTCGCCTCCTAGGTGTGGCTCATTGGCATGCTAATTCCCCAGCACCTGGACTTCGCAAGTACCTGCCAGCTGACCACTTCCTCCAGCCGCCTGCCCAGGCTACAAAAACTTGAGAAACCAAGGCCCTTTTATCTATTCAGTGCCTTTCATCTGAGCCTTTTAAAGTGGAAAGTTCCGGTGATCAAAGATCCCAAGAGGAAAGTGGAGGCAGGTACCACTCTCCCCATTTTACTGCTGGCAACACTAAGGCTCCTGGGAGAAGGGTCAGGTGCCCAGCTCCCTCTTGAGATAAACCTGCTGACAGAAACCTGCAGGGCTGACAGCAGCCCCACTGAGTCTTCTAGAACATGCTGCAGAACCACACAGCTCTTTTGTGTCTCAGCATCTCACCTGGGTGCTGACTCAACTCTCCCCCGGGAGCTCACCCCTGACTCCTGGACAAGCACTGGGCATGTGGGTCCCAGAGCGCCTGGGTGCCCCTGTCACTGCTCTGAGCCCAGGCCGGCCGCCCCTTGCCCCCACTCCTTCCTCCTGCAGGCTGGTCATGTAGGTCCTTCTCACTCACACGCCCTCACGGGGCCTCTCTGAACTTGTTTCTCTCTCATCGATGTTCCCAACTCTTTATCCCTCTCCCTTCCTCTCTGTAAAAAACTAATAAAATATATTTTTAAAAAAAGAAAAGAAAAGAAAAGGTGTTTCCTCTGCAGCTCATGCACAGAGACAGGATCATGGCAAGCCGAGGCTGGCATACTCCCCACCCTTGTCTCTGGGCCTGCTCCAGCCTCTGCTGTGGCTTGGGCAGACATCCCCCACCCCCAGCTCTGCTCAAGCCTTTTCCAAGGCTTGGGCAGGGCCCCCTAGCTCTGCTCAAGCTTCTGCTTGGTCAGGACACACCCAGCTCTTCTTTGGCCCTGCTCAAGCCTCTGCTGCCCTGCCCCCAGCCACTTGGCACCAACGCCTGTAGACCAGGAATGGCCAGAGGCATTCTGGGACCCTGGCCACTCAGGGCCTACACGTGGGGCTAAAGGCTCTGAGTAGCCTGAGTCCTGAGGATGTTCCTGGGACCCAACCCACTGTGCATCTGCATATGCAGATTAGTCTGCCATCTTTGGTAGGTTAATTTGCACGTTCCCTCCTGATTGGCTGGTGGGCATTGTGGAGGTACGGTCAATTTGCATTTTCTCTTTTATTAGTGTATATTGTTCTTTTCTTTTTGTCTGTGGTTTATGTCTGATTTCTGCAGAAATAGGACTCACATGAAATGACTGGGAACCCTGGAACTGTGAGGGCAGCTGAGGGCAGGCCTGGAGAGAAATCTGTGTTTGCAGGGGAAGAAGGACTTAACCTGGGTCTTGCAAGGTAGGTGGGGTGTGGACCCCAAATTAGGACTAGGACCACGTTACCCTTGAGCAGGCCCAGGGTGGTGGGCTGTTGGGATTTGAGAGGTGAGGAGGGATGGCCTGAAGGGAGAGCACAAACCCTGGGTTTGGTCAGAGAGCTCTGATTCCAATGACCTCAAACCTCCTGGGCTCATGTCCTCCTCCAGTCACCCCTCATTCTGTGGAGCCACTGGAAGGCAGACTCTGTGAAACCACACCGCAAAAGCCTACCACCTTCAAGGCCTCCAAGGGCTGAGTCACCAGGAAGTCCTCCCTCAGGCCAACAGGAGGCAGCAGGAGACTTTGCATTGTCCTCAGGCTCCTGTGACCTTCTCTACTCTAAGAGGCTCCTGGGTGGGCGCCTCAACCCTGCACCCTGGGAGAAGAGCCCTGCCATCTCACCACTCCTGCCCAGGGCCCGGGGCCAAGCACAGGGCCAAGGGTGGCCTCTCACAGCCATGTTTACCCCCAAGCACACCCAGGGTTGTGCCCTGTAGCTGCAGCTTGGAGTCTCTTGTCCCAGACTTCCAAAGAAAGCGTTTTAAAGACCCCTCAACTGAGGGCTTTTTGCCACCTGGACTGACATGATTTCTAGCACCTTCATGTTATGGGAGGCTTAACGACAGATAAGGTGATTCTTGGAAGTACCCCAGAGCTCATCCCAGAGCCTCCAGCAACGGGTTAGTGGGGAGAAGACAGGGTGAAGGATTCTTTGTTGGATTTAACTTTGGTTCTGCATTTGGCAAGAAGGGCTCAGAGGTGCTGTGCTCGCTTAGGCTCCTGGTTTCATCAGCAGTTGCGGAGTGGGGGATTCCAGCTCCAGCTTTCCTTTTTTGTTTATCATTATACTTCTTACAGGGAGACGCTGAGCCTGAGTTACAGTCATCAGAAAAGGCAGCATAAATACTTGCTTCGTTCTCTTTGTTACCGGAATAAAGGGTTTGTGCCGTAGACCCTCCAGGAGAGACCAAGCTTTGTTTTTCATGCTCATGTCCATTACGACGTTTTAACATATTTGTGCTCAGTTGGCACGCTCTGGGAGCAGTCCCAGTGTTGGGTGTGATGTTGTCTCAGTTCTTTATCAAGTGTGGAGACACCAATTTGGAAAATTCAGGTCTTCCTTTCTCTGAAACTGAAAACTTCCTTTACCTTTATTGGTTTGCTATGTGGTCCAGGGTCGCAAAAGGCACACAGAGGCTTTGGGTAGAAAAAAAAACTGAACAAAGTAAAGGAATCATTTTAAGAAACTTAACTTGTTGGGTTCAAAATCTGTTCTGAGTTTGTTATGTGAATGTGTAGGGGTTTCACTAAACAAAGAGAGCTTCTTAACATTTATCCCTTTCCAGGCACATCAATACCTTCCTGGGTGCTGTCTCTCAATCTCTTGTGACCACTGGATCTGAAATACACTCTGGGGACTGGGGGGCCCAGGCAGGAGTGATGAAATCAAAGCGAGGCCAGGATCAAAAGGGCAAACAGCTGTGGGGTCTCAAGGTGAAAGCAGAGCCATTGACTCCCCTGGGCTGCCTTTCCTGGTTTCCTTTCTAATAAACAACCTGGCTCACAACCCAGGCTGTGGGCAGTGCGGAGGGGCTTGCTGAACAACAAAGAGGCCTGGGGAAGAGGCTACTTAGCACTTAGAGAGGAAAGGCAGGCCTCAGAGACTCAGGAGTCAGGACCATGGTGGGCAATGAGGAGCAGAAGCGGCCCCAAATGGCTCCCTCCTCCGCAGCCTGCTCCAGACAATACCGTTTTTGTTTCAAGATGTTGCTTTTCCAGTGCATCTTGACATATTTACTGGCCTTCCCTCCTCATATAGAAAACAGCTCTGAGGGTTGCCTTCTATCTTACCACACCCTCCCACCATGTCTATTTTAACAGACATGATCGACAGGCCAAGTATAAATTCTGGCCAAAAGCAAATCCCATGGCGAGGGCCGCGCCAAGCTCACTGGGCTCTTCCGAAGTCGTGCCCTGGCTCACTGTGGTGGAAGAAAGTACTTAGGGAGCCTCTGGGAAATGTGCTTCAATCCCACAGCTCCCCTATTTGGGAAAAATAATGTGCGATCATTGCTTGTTAAGATATTGCCAAGGAGTGGGCTCTTTCCATTGTCCAACGTGGGATACAGGTAGAGAAGAAGCAACAAGTTGCTCATTGTATGCGAGCGGCAGGGAAACTGAGTGTGGAATCTAGACGTGGCCTTTAGTGAAAAGTGCCCAACTTCACAGGCGTCTGCCACACCCACGGGAGGGAAGTGGTCTGAGTTCTGAGCGGGTGGACGCGTCAGAGCCGTGGAGGACCTGCCCAGGCTCACCGCACAAGTCCCACTCGCAATGGAAAACCCATGCCTGAGGCGAAGCAAACCTCTTTCTCTCAGGTTCATTACGTTGCCTCCTCTGCTCCTGTTTTTAAAAATTATTTCTTTTTAATCCAGATCTCATTAGTTTTCTAATGTCTTTTAAAAATCAATACAAATATATATATATATATGATTTCAGAGAGGAAGAAAGAGGAAGAGAGAGGTAGAAGCATCAATATGATAGTCACTGATTGGCTGCCTCCTACAAGCCCCACTCTGGGGATGCAGCCCAACACCCGGGCATGTGTCCTGATGGGGAACCAAACCATGACCTCCTGGTTCATAGGTTGATGCTCAGCCCCTGAGCCGCAATGGCCGGGAACTAGTATTCAGCTTTGTTTTTAGAGATCTGACTCTGAACCCCACATTGCATTTAGTCATCAAAAAACTAGGTCTTAAAAATGTACTTACAACACTAATACCTACATATGATTAAAAATAATAATAAAGAAGCATCATAGGAAATAAAATAAAGCATCTCTCTCAACCCTTCACTCAAATTCCAGCACTGGGTTTCCACTCTTCCCTCACCAAGGGTATTTGTCAGGGACATACAAGCACACAGATTAAAACTTCATTTTCAGCAAAAGGAGGAGAGAGGAGTAAAGCTGGGATCTATTTCAATGTAGAAGATTATAATGCTATACAAACTCCCAGGAAAAGCCATAAACACTGAAAGATGAAACAGAAGGACCAGAGAGAGACCAGGGCACCAGGACACAGACTTTATTGAGGAGACCCTTCCCAAGGGAGAAAGAGCTCACTTGTGGGGTAAAGGCAGAGAAACTAGGAGAAGGGGAGAAGAGGGGACCCAGCTGGACCACCTCCCGGACTGCCTGGGAGAACAGTCCAGGAGAAAAGATGCCACACGGTGCACTGAGACACCCTTTAAGGGCCAGAACAGGCAGGGGTTGGGCCCAGGGCAGAATGGGAAGGGGTGGGACACAGGGCACTCTGGTATGTGCTTGATTGGTGGCTCAATGTCTCTGTGGCAGATGTCAATTACATCATAACTCCGCCCACCAGTTGGGAGGGGGTACCTATCATTCCAGGCTTCTGATAATATTAAAAAAATATAATTGAGAGTGCAGGCAAGGGCTAAGGGGCGAAGGTCCATCTTCCATAGCTACTTCCAGCTGAGAGGGGGCATCGTTAGGGGCGTCTACCTGGAGTCTCAAGGATTCTGGTGCTGGGTTCTGAATTCAGTGGCAGATCTATCTTCTGGTTGGCGAACGTCTGCATTCTGTTCTACAAGAAACTAGTGAAACAATGCATAAGACATGGGCCAAAGAGTAAGATTAAAGGAAGATACCAGTGTGCCTAATGAGAGGAGCCATGAGGTAAATGAGCAAAAAACAGGGGGTATTTTCCATGCTTAATGAGGGTGCAGCACCATGGTTTCCCCAAGGGACTGGTTGGTGAAGTCTTAAGAGCGATCCAGTTGAGTCACTTGGAGGTAAAAGCTGGTCCTGAGGCTGCCACAGCGTCACTTGTCTGATTTTGCTGCTTTTCTGGGCCTGGAGCTGAAATACAACTTGAGGGGAGTAAGGTTCTTTAGGAGGACCAGTCCGCCCAGCTAGAGGGCTGGTCCTGGGAGCCGTGGTCGGCTGGTCCTGGCCTGGGTAGAAACCTGTCCAGCTCCAATTCCTGGAGCAGTTGTCTAAAAAGGGGTTTAAGAAGGTGGGGTTCCTTGGGGTAGCCTGGATTCCAGTCAGGCCCATGGGCAGGGGGTCCGGCCAGAAGCTGTGAATTTCAGAGCGAGGGCCTCTGACAGCCTCGGGGCAGGTCGGGGCAGGAGTGTGTTGGGTGGAGGAGAGTGGCTGGGTTCAGGGATGTGGACTGGGTTCGGGAGATGTCAGGATTCTCGAGGAACAGGAGATGGACTTCCTACATGTAATGGGAGGAGGGAGGAGAATTAAAGATTGGTGGCACAGAAGGTCCTGTAGTCTATGGGTGGAAAAGACCTGAAATGGTTGCTGGAGCTGACATACAGGGACATACAAGCACACAGATTAAAACTTCATTTTCAGCAAAAGGAGGAGAGAGGAGGGCCTCCTTGGTGAAAACAGCGGCTGCAGTCAGATTCTAGAGGCAGGGTTGTCATCCTCAAACCGTGGGATCAAGCTGTCTGGACAGATGGGCTACGGGGGTGAAGGCTGGCCCTACGGGCTGGTGAGGACCCCCATAGCTATTCCCTGTTTATCATTAGTAAAATAGTTGGAAAGGTTTAGAGATGTCTGGGAAAGAGGGAGAGAGATGCCAGAAGGGTATCCTGGAGTTAGAAAAAGCCTGGTGAATGAGGGAGGGTGAGAAGAGGAGGCCTACTGGTGTTTCTTTAGTGGCCTGGTATGGTGGGGTCTTTTTACATTCTTGCCCCTTCCATTAAATAATTGATAAGCTTGTGCCAGCAAGAAAGTTGTTCCCTAGGAAGGGTGGAGCAGGGGAGAGGGCGGGGTGAGGAGGCGCTGAAGCCAGAGCAGTTTTCAGATCGCGAAGGAAAAGTGGCCCAGCAAAGGAAGGCAGGACAGAGAAGGCAGCACCCGTGTTGACCAGAAAGGAGACCTGCTCACCCGCTACCTGGAGCATTACCCTGGGCTCAGCGTGTGATGGGGGTTGTCGAGTCTGGGCATCTGCAGTCTTCAGCCAGTTCCAGCATGGCCATCGGCTGGTCAGGACCTGGAAGGATGTCCCCTCTGTGCTGAGACACAGAGGGCCGTCACTTTCCCAGGGGCAGTCACTTTCCCAGTGGCCGTTTTGACCGCAGGGCTTGGTTGGAGGCCAGGGCCGGAGGCACGGCTTTTTCCAGTCGGTGGCCTTGTTTCCGCATGTGAAGCATTCTCCAGGCGATGCTTGTCCTCTTGTTGCACCCCCACCACGCACAGTCCGTGGGCTTGGGTTTGCAGGGTCACCTTCTAAGGTGGGCCTCTTCTGCCTGCTTCCCAAGGGGAATGAAGAGTTGAATACCATGTTCAGGATCTCGGACCTGGGTTTGAGGCATAAAGAGAGGGGAGGGGGAGGCGGGGTGGAGCAGGCAGCAGGCCAGGGAGGAGCACGGTGTGGACAGCCACACCAGGCCGGGTTCTGAGGGGGCGGGACTTGCCATGCCAATATGGTGGCCCCCATGGGAATGAAGGCCACTTGGTCAGGGTCAAAAGATGGACTACTTCCTGGTCTATAAAATTGAGATACTCCCACTCTCTCTAAAAAACCAATGGGAGCCCTAGCCGGTGTGGCTCAGTGGATAGCATCAGCCCGCAGACTGAAGGATCCCAGTTTCAATTCCAGCCAATGTCACATGCTTGCGTTGGAGGCTCACTCCTCAGTAGGGGGCGTGCAGGAAGCAGCCAATCAAGGATTCTCTCTCATCATTGATGTTTCTGTCTCTCTCCCTTACCCTTTCTTTCTGAAATTAAGAAATATGTTTTTCTAAATCAATGGGAAAATATCCTCAAGTGAGGACTGACAAATAAATAAATTCACTAAAAAAGAAAAAAATGGGGCACAGCCGAGGCTGGTTTGGCTCATTGGCCTGCGGACTGAGGGGTCCGGGGTTCGATTCCGGTCAAGGGCATGTACCTTGGTTGTGGGCACATCCCCAGTAGGAGGTGTCCAGGAGGCAGCTGATGGATGTTTCTCTCTCATCGACGTTTCTGACTTTCTATCCTTCTCCATTCCTCTCTATGGAGAATCAATAAAATATATATTTTTTAAAAATGGGGCACAAATACCCTAATTCATAGGAACACCCATAAAATAAAAGCATAGCCTAGCACAGGGATATTTCAGAAACAGCTTGTGAGTTGATGAAAGAATGACCGCCATCCACCTTCTGCCTAAATGTCCCCCGTGACCAGGCGCAGGCATAAGGAAGAAGAGTGAGGAGGTACTGAGGGGGGGAAGGAACAGGCGTGGATGTCCAGCTGCCTCTCCGAGCCTCGGGCTGTGCACAGGGTCTGAGGGTCTTGGACAGTGAGTGGTGCGGAAACCAGGGCTCAGGTTCTGGGAGCAGGAAGCGTGGTCTTGCGAGCCCCTCTCGGGGCCACGCTCCTCTCCTCCTCTCAGTGGGTTCAGCGACAGCCATCTGCCACGGACAGGAGAGCTGGCGGGGCGCGGGGGCACGGGGGGGGGGGGCCGCGGGAGGAATCGGGGGGGGGATGCGGAGAGGGGAAACGGGGGGGGGGCATGCAGGGAGGGGATGTGGGGGGATGCAGAGGGGTGCGGAGGGATGCGGGGGGTGCGGGGAGGGAATCCGGGGGGGGCGCCAGGCAGACGCTCCACAGACTCCTGGGAGAAGCAGGCCCTGCTCTCCAACCCCGATAATCCAGCAGGGACGCAGACACCACCCCACACTGCACCTCCGGACCAGACGGGACCCTCCAGGAGGCCCCGGGGCAGAGGTGGGGGGGGGGACCCGCAGAGCCGCACCGGGTGGTCTTGAGCATAACTGGCGCCTCCGCCTCCGGAAACTCCCGACTCCCGGGACCTCATTCCCGGGCACGCGGACACTCCCCCGGAGTCACTGCCGTCCTCGGGCCCCTGACCCGCGCCCCTGCTCCGGCTGCGGGCCGGGCGGCTGCGGGACCGGCCTGTGGGTCTGGCACGTGGCGGGGGCACACAGGTGACCCGCGGGAGGCGGGCAGGCCAGCCCCCGGGCGAGGAGAGGTCGGCCTGGCGGGGCGAGCGCTTTGGTCCCCCCTTCCCACCAGGAGCAAACCTCCCCGGGATGTTGATTGCGGGGCAGGGGCCGGTGGGGCGCAGGGACTGGGAGGGGCCGGCGGGCCGAGTTCACGCCTCCCTCCCACACCCCGCGGTCAGCGGAAGCGATTACTCCCCGCGGGTGTCTGGCGGGGCCGAAGGCGGGCTCACACCCCAAGGGCCACGGGCCTCCTCCGTCCACCCTTTGATCGCCTGCACCCGCCCTCCTGGGGCCCCGGGACCGTATAATTGCAGCCCGTGCCCCCGCGGCGGCACACGGGGGTCGGGCAGCGATGGCCACAGCGGGGTCCCGCCAGCACCGGTTCGGGAACAGCGCCGCGCTCCTCGCGTACCGGCCCATACTCCGCGGGACCCTCTCGCCGCTCCCGGGCCCCGCCGCCGCCCTGCTTCCCGCGTGCCCCTCGGGGCCCGGCCCGGCTGTCGGCGTCCCTGCCTCCTTCCCCGGGCCCTCCGCGCCGGCCCCCGCCGGCTTGGCCCCACCTGCGCCCCCCAAAGGCGCGGCCGCCCCGTCCGCGTCGCAGCGCCGCAAGCGCACGGCGTTCAGCCCGGAGCAGCTGCGGCTGCTGGAGCTGGTCTTCCGCCGGACCGCGTACCCCGACATCCGTCTGCGCGAGCGCCTGGCCGCGCTCACCCTGCTGCCCGAGTCCAGGATCCAGGTGAGCGGGCGCCGCGGGGCTGCGTGGCGGGGATTGGGGAGCTGGGGCTGCGGGGCGGGGGACGGGGGGGGGGGGGGGCGGGCTGGCTGCGGGACTCCCAGGCGGCACCCGAGGCCGCTCACCTAGGATCGTTGGCACGTGACTCCCAGGGGCCCCGCGTCCCGGTGTCGTTGGGGACCGTCATTGGGGACCACGTCAGCAGCCTCCGCGTCGGGGCCTTGAGCTGGAAGGCAGTGACTGGTGTGCGGTGCACCGGCCCCCCGCCCCCAGGCCGGCCCTTTGAAATAGGAAGTCAGCCTCCGCAGCATGCGGCAGGGCGTTTCTGCGCTTTTTCCCCGGAGAAAGGGCGACGCGGCACAGGCGGGGTTCCCTCTGGGAGAGAGGTGCAGAGAGCGGCTCGAGTCACCAGGTTACCCGGGCCCTTGGCCAATTCCCCGGCAGGGACTAGGTCTGGAATTCGGGTGCAAAAGGACGTAGCGTTTTGGGGTAACCCTGGAGGCAAATGAGCTTATCACAAGTTGAAAATTCTAGTTACGGTGCACTTAGTGCTTAGCTGAGTGCCCAGCTGCGGCAGGAGCGCTCACTGCGGAGTGGGGCCCCGGCGCCCCGGCTCCCAGAGCAGCGCACCTTGCAGGATCTGCCGGGAGAGGCGAGAGGGAGCGCCCACCGAGCAAACACGGCCTTGACTCCGTTAACAAGGAGTTAGCGCGTCTTAAAAGTTGGTGTTGTGCGTTCTTGGAGCATCTGCCGCCTTTACGCACAGGAGGCCTCAGAGTCTCAGACTCAGTGCGTACTTCCGGTCCTGGTCCCCGAGGGGAGACCCGGCCCGTTACCGGGGACGCGCGGCGAACCCCAAGGAAGCCGCGGCCCCGGGTCACCGCCCGCCCTCCCGCAGGTGTGGTTCCAGAACCGGCGCGCCAAGTCGCGGCGCCAGAGCGGGAAGTCCCTGCCGCCCGCAGCCCGCCCCGCGCCCCGCGCCCACCTCGCGGCTCTCGGCACCGGCACCGGCACCGGAGCGCCGTGCTGGAAGCCGCAGCCGCCTCTTCAGGTCGACGTGAGCTGCCTGCCCTCTGACCTTAGCTGCCGAGGCCAGAACTGCGAACACTGCGCGCTCCCCGAGGACATGGCCTCCAAGCTGGGCTCCTGGGAGGAGCACCTCCTCTCCGCCTTCGCTAGCTCCTGAGGGTCCGGAACCCAGGATGCACTCGGAGCAGCACGACCGGCAACCCGGGAGACACCGGAGCCCTGTCCTTTCTGGCTTCATGTTAAGGACACATCCCTGTTCCCCTCGGTGGTTTGGACAGTCCTCTGTCATCCGCGGAGGCTCCGCCCCTTTGCCTCTGAAGCTCCGCCCAGGCCAGGTTTCTCTGTAGCCCGCTCTCCTCCCCCAGTTTGGCTTAATCTTTACTTGTTCCTCTCCAGACCGGCACGTTCAGTTCGGTCTCTGTCCTTGCCAGTCCCGTTCTTCTGTTTTAGATCAGTTGTTCAGAACCAGTCTCTTCTTCCCAGAATGCCTCGGCTGGACTCCGTTCCTTTTCTACTTGACAACCGCCCTCCTCTCCTGTTTCCTCCAAGGTTTATACTTTAAACTCCACCCCCTCCTTCCAGCCTCAGCCTGCCACCACGGCTCACTGTTTCCCTTCTGGTCCACCTCTCCACGCTCACCTGTAGCTCCCAGGACTTTGTGTCCAGGTTGTTCCCGAGCTCCCTGTGTCTAGGTTCTCAACTTCTAAAAAACTACCCTCTTTAGATGAGATGGGTAAATTGCAAAGTGCTAGTACACTTTTGAACTGCTGAATTAAAATACAGAGTGCTGTGCGTGGTTTTTAAAATTGTTAAGACAATTTAATAAGCCTCCACGCTTATCCTCAACTCTGCCCTCCACGGCTCCTCTGAGTCGCTGTCCTATCTGTACTGGCATGCAGGTCCTCAAAGCTCAGCCATCATTAAGTGATATTTGTAAAATGCAGAATTGGTCATGTCCCCATCAAAAGTCCTAGGGCTCTCAGAATTCTTTCTTTTTAAAAAATATATTTTATTGATTTTTTTACAGAGCGGAAGGGAGAAGGATAGAAAGTCAGAACCATCGATGGGAGAGAAACATCGATCAGCTGCCTCTTGCACTCCGGCTGCTGGGGGTGTGCCCGCAGCCACGGTACATGCCCTTGACCGGAATCGAACCTGGGACCCTTCAGTCTGCAGACCGACGCTCTATCCACTGAGCCAAACCGAACCGGTTTCGGCGCAGTGCTGAGAGTTGTAATGATAATGAAGATGGAGAAAGGTACATGAATTTGAGGGAAAATAGGCAGATCTTTTGGTAAATTCTGAATGTTAGCAAGTGAATCTGATTTTTAAACTAATGAGTAATTAAGAACCAAATCTAACACATAGTGTGCTTGCTTCTTCACTCAACCTGGCTGTGAAGGCTTTCTTTAGAGCTCCAGAAAGGTACTAGACAGTGGCAGCATCATTCAAAGTGATGCTCAGCCACCCAAAATGACTGCTTTGGATAACATGGATTTCTTCTTCCCTAAACAGAAATAAAATTCAAATATATTCTTAGCACCATTCTTGCCATCAACATGATGGCACTGAAAGACAACAGCACTTAACTATGTGCAAAATGAGGTATACTTAGTGTGACAAGAAAGCCTTAAGAAACGTAAGATGTAAAATGGGTTCCTGCCTGTTGTGCCTCATTGTTTGACCGTTGGCCCCAGAACCGAGAGTGCCCGTTTGATTCCTGGTCAGGCTGCGGGCTCCATCTCCAGTGTGGGGCATGTAGGAGGCAGCCAATCAATGACTCTTGTGTGGTTTTTTTTCTGTTCCCCTCTCCCTTCCTAAAATCAATACAAATATTTTTAATGTAGAAAATCCTTACCTCATGCTAGACAGAATACATTCAAGGGACCTTTCACTCAGTCTATATAAGCCAAATAACTTACTTGCTTAGTGTTTTCCTCAGCGATTTACTCAGCGACGGGAAAAACTACTCCTTAAAATAAGATCGGATGGTTTTATTATCCAAAGCGAGTTAGTAATTAATCTGTACTGTTTCCCCTAAAAATAAAATTTAATAGATATTATAATTCCTTAAAACTTCTTAAATCAACTTATATTAAACTAGAGGCCTGGTGCACAAGATTCATGCACGGAGGGAAAGAAAGGGGGGAAGTCCTCCTCAGCCCAGCCTGCACCGTCTCCAGCCTGCACCCCTCAAGGGATGCATGACTCACCTGCCTGCCTGCCTGGTTGCCCCTGCTTCTGCCTGCCAGCCTATCAACCCCCCTAACCACTTCCCTGACAGCCTGATCGATACCCAACTGCTCCCCTGCCAGCCCGATTGCCCCCAACTGCCCTCCCCTGCTGCCCTGATGACCCCTAACTGTCCTCCCCTGCAGGCCTTGTTTCTCCCAACTGCCCTCCCATGCAGGCATGGTCACCCCCCAACTGCCCTCCCCTGGAGGCCTGGTCCCCCCTAACTGCCTTCTCTGTAGGCCTGGTTCCTCCCAATTGCCCTCCCTTGCTGGCCATCTTGTGGTGGCCATTTTGTGTCCACATGGGGACAGCCATCTTGTGTGTTGGAGCAAGTTAATTTGCATATTAACCTTTTATTAGATGAAAATGTAGACATTAATTTTCATAGATCAATTTATTTAGAATTACAAATATTAGGAAAAGATTTACGCTTTTCTTAATTAACATAACAGTTGAGCTAAATATAAACTCTGCACTAAATTTCTGCAGTGGCACAGAATATGGAAGCATTTTTAAACTATACAAAAATTTAAAATGGAAAATAATCTCATTTTTTATACATTAATATATAAAAGCCTCATTTTATGAGACATCTAAAAGAATTAAGCTACTTCTACAGCTATATCTTAAATTCCAAATCTGAAAACAATTTATTATATTTTGACTTTATAATATTCTATATTAAAACAGAGAATTCCAAATACACTTTTTATAGGATTAATATTTTAGGATTTTCTTTAAAAAAACAAACCAAATAAAATAAAACCACAACCAAATACAAACCTTTTCTCTGTATTTCACAGCATGGGTGTTGTTTTCTTTATAAAATCATTTTACTTTAAGAATGGCATATTGTGGATTTTAAGCAGTAATTTGGTCTAAAAGTTGTGCAAATAAACAAAAAATATGAAAATAGTGTTATCAGTCTTTTCTTTTTTAATAAATCTCATAACAATAGCACTTTTTGCCCTGAACTGATGGGAAATCTACTTGCTGAGATTCAGCATTTTGCAAGTAATGTTTTTTTCCTGCTCCTTCATTTTCTTTCAACAAACAACAAAGGTTTTTTGTATAAATTATGTTAAAATATTATTATAAAATGACCTACAGAACCTTGTCACATTGCTAGTATACACTATATACACTAGCAGTCTTTTCCCATCTGTCTTCCAGTGCCTTCCTCCCACCAGGGCTTCCCATAGCTCGTGACGTTCTTTGAAGCCTGAGGTGGTGACTGACTAATGGACTGGAGTTGCGTTTTCCACACATGTGCACAAGACTGCTTTCTATGTTCTCCCCTACAGTCGTCTGCACGTGTACATTAAAAAATGCACATTAAAAAATGCCCAATGCATTCCTCCATGAAAGTATGTTCAGACATTTCCAGTTTAAACATATGTAATACAAGCAATGCTACTGCAGCTGAGTAATAAAAGAAAAATAAATATACCCATCAGGTCAGCAATGCTGGTTTAAGAAGCAGTACAGTATATTAAAATGTCTTATTTGCAGATATATGTTTCCCAGCAGTTAGGTGATTTGGTGCTGGAAGCCTACATGAAGGAAAAGAACTTCTCGAAAACAATGTCCTATGCAGCTGGCATAATTAGTCTTCTGCTCAGTCTCTGTTGGTGTTATTCTCTGCAAAGGCATGTAAGTTTCCCAGCTGGCTCAGGCCGCTCTGAATATGTGCAACGTGGATTTCTACATTATTCTGAAAGCAACTAAAGAAAGAAGAAACATGCTTTATTTCACTTATTAAAAACAATTTTTTAAAAAAGAAAAATTGCTAAGAATAATAGGAAACAGCTAAGATTCTACCCTTCAAATTAGCCCTAATTCTATGACAGCACTAACTGAAAAGAGTGATGAAAAGAGGACGAGCCCCTTGGACCAGGTACTCTTCCTGCCTCTCTGCTGAGCCTCCATGCCGAACTAAAACCGAGCCTGGCTGGTGTTCGAGCCATGGACCAGGTGGTAAACGGTCCAATTCCCCCTCTCTCTTCCCCTCAGAAATCAATAAAAATCTATTTTTTTAAGAAACTAAATACTATATGTTTTCTGATTTCTTTATATAAAAATTTCACGTGAAGTTTCTACTCTATCAATAGACTGGATATAACTGAAAAGCTCTTTTACAATTTATCTAAAGGATACAAATTATGTAAGTACTTCACAAATATGCCTAATTCTTAAAACTAGTACTGGAAATCACTGAATTTAATATAAAAATGATTAGGGTACATCTAATGAATTACCTGATATTAGAAACATCTATTGTACTTTTGATATCATTCAATGAATCTGTAAGTGATTTGAATTCAAAAGAATTCAGGTCTCCTCCTTCTGCTAGACACTAAAAGGAAAAAATATTTCAAAGTTTAATAGATCAACTACAGACAAAAAAATACCCAATCTAATTTATGTATTCTAATTTTTTAGCAACAAATTAGCATAGTCCATTTAGGTGTTGATATTAAGAAAACATTTCTCCGAAACTTACCTTGATTTGTAATAAAATAGCTGTAAGCCTAGAGATCAGGTCGGTCAGGTTTTTATTCTCAACACAGGGCTGCCCTGCGGAGCCATTCGCGTGCCGAACCATTTCCTGCGCCTCCTCCTCACACCTCCGTCTCATGTCCGTGGGCTGGTCCGCAGGCTGTAGCCCCTGGTCCGGAGCAAGCTGGGCACGAGGACGACACATAAGATGCTCTTTCATAAAGACATGTCATTTGTGTGCTTGTGCTGTTTTCAGATTTGGATTTTTACAAAACTAGCATTTATGACAAAAATCATGTGCACCTTCGAAGTCTTTTTCTCCTATAACAGTTCTCTAAAGAAAATAAAACAAAAACTCTAGATAACCTTTTACCCAGATTCACTAACTGGTTATAGGTTATTGCATTTGACTTAAAATTTGATCTCTCTCTGTTTGTGTATATATAATTCTTTTCCCTTATACTTTTTATCCCTAAATATTCATTTCCTTAGTACAAGGATATTCTCTTACATAAGAATAGTGCAGTTGCCCTAGCCTGTTTGGCTCAATGGATAGAGCATCTGCCTGTGGACTGAAGGGTCCTAGTTCGATTCCAGTTAAGAGCACATGCCCAGGTTGCAGGCTCAATCTCCAGTGAGGGCTGTGCACCAATCATTGATGTTTCTCTCTCTCTCTTTCTCACCATTCCTCTCTGAAATCAATTAAAAAATATATATATATTTTTTAAAAGAATAGTCCAGTTGTCACACACAGGAAATTTAACATTGATATAATTCTTTTTTTTTTCTTTTTTAAGCCTACAGCACCCTGTATTCGCACACGGTCTCCCATCCAGGTACTAACCAGGCCTGATCCTGCTTAGCTTCTAAGATCAGACAAAATCGGGTGCGTTCAGGGTGGTGTGGCCGTAGACTAATTCCATTTTCTAATAGTCCACATTCAAATCTCTTTTTTTTTTAGAATACATTTTATTGATTTTTTACAGAGATGAAGGGAGAGGGATAGAAAGTCAGAAACATCGATCAGCTGCCTCTTGCACACACCCCTTTGGGGATGTGCCCGAAGCCAAGGTACATGCCCTTGACCAGAATCGAACCTGGGACCTTTCAGTCCTTAGGCCAATGCTCTACCCACTGAGCTAAACCAGCTAGGGCATATATATATAATTTTATGTGCATGATAATGGTAATAACCTATGACTTATGTGTTTGAAGTTCAATAATCCATAGTTCTAATGTAAAGTTTAAAAGAAGAAAAAACAAAATTGTATACACAGTATGATCATAACTTAGTGATAACATGCATTTTAACTAATAAAGAGGGGATATGCAAACTGACTGCCGTGCCATCACAAAAATAGTGGCGCCCATAGCCACAAGATAGCGTTGCCCCAGCCCCTCAGCCCTGCCAGAATCCCCCAGTCCTTTCAGCCCCGCCAAGGGGGTGGCAGGCATGCTGTGCAGCCAAACCTGCCCTCAGTCCCCCAGCTGCCCAGGGCAGGCCTGAGGCGCAGGCGAGCTTTGGATGGCGGCTGCCCAACTGACGCCCAAGACACAGGCAAGCCTCAGATGGCAGCGAGGCCCGAGGCTCAGGTAACCAGGGCCAGCCAAGGCTTGCACTGCTGGCAGTGGCAACAGCAGAGGTGTGATGGGGGTATCACCTTCCTCTGATCTCCAGGTTGCCCCTGCCCCTGAGGGTTCCTGGACTGTAAGAGGGGGCAGGCCAGGCTGAGGGGAAATAACCAAAATATAGTCTTTGGAATAGTAAAATTAAGTCATTATTTTTTGCCCTGACCAGGTAACTCAGTTGGCTGGAGCATCATCCTGATATGCCAAGGTTGTGGGTTTGATCTCCGGTCAGGGCACATACAGGAATCAATATATTTTATTGATTTTTTACAGAGCAGAAGGGAGAGGGATAGAAAATCAGAAACACCGATGAGAGAGAGACATCAATCAGCTGCCTCTTGTACGCCCCCTACTGGGGATGTGCCCGTAGCCAAGGTAGATGCCCTTGCCGGAATCGAACCCGGGACCCTTCAGTCCACAGTCCGACGCTCTATCCACTGAGCCAAACTGGTCCTGGAAGCAATCAATAAAAATTTTTTAAAAGAATAATTATTTTTCTAAAAAATTTTGAGACCTGTATCAGTTGTAATCCAAATAAACAAAGTCAATAAAATTGATAGCACACTGGATACAAAGCACTGTTTGGCACTGATACTGTAAGGAATAAAAATATATATGAAATATGGCTCTGTTAAAAGGTTTTATGAAGATACTGGCTTACTTTGTATTTTCTAAAATATGTAATAGTATTAAGCTTCAAAGAAAAGTATAGAGGGCACAGATCTGGAAGGGAAATTCATGTAAATTTCCTACCTCATAGCAGTACTGCTGAACTTTATGCAAAACTTTGTTTAGGTCCTTGTTCAGCTGTTCAAGCTCTAGAACAATTGTTGCGTATCTCCGCTGAAATTCAATGCCAATGGGCATGGAATATGATTTCTGAGAAGGAGAAAATTAGATTTTGATAAGGATTTTTTTGAGCAGTACAATTTCACTGATCTACTAAGAGATCTAACTTATCCAATGCAAACTAAAGGTTATTAGAATTGTCAATACTCAAAGCCATACTTCTTTCTTGTGTGTCGTAACAACATGATGTGCTATTACTTAGAAAACTGTATTTATTCTTAGGAGCATCGCTTGCTATTTATTAAAAAGGAAATCTCATACAGATAAACGAAATGAAGCAAAACTGCCGATTCCTGTTTCTTATATTACTCTTTCAATTTTTTCTAAGTTTGTGAGTTTTCAATATAAAAAGTTGGTAAAAAATTGTATGTACTCATTTAAAGGGTTTTAGTTATTTAAACTTAATTGATTCTCCATCAGGAATCAATTCAATATAGCATAATGATTAAGCACGGATGCTAGTTGGAGTGAATGTGTTCAAACCCCAAGGCAGTCACCCACTAGCAGTGTGACCTTAAGCAATTCCTTAATCTTTCTGTGCTCCGTCTCCTCATCTGCAAAATGGGGATAATAAGAATATATATTAGATGGGATTATGGCAAAAATAAAATGAAATAACAAAGCTCAAGCCCCCACATAAAAAAGCTTAATAAAGCCCAGCAGGCACAGCTGGCATCTCTTTGGGGGAAACAGAAATGCCTGAAATTGACTGGGATGAACACACAACTTGTGGCTGAACTGTAAACTAAAAACTACTGAATTGTCCACTTACTGCAAACAGGTGACTCGCATGGTATATGAATATTTTAATAAAGTTGTTATTTTTTTAAAAAAACCTGCCCTTTTAAATATGTTACTCCTATTGCTATGGCTTTCTATCAATCCCTCTTATAATCAGCCAGTGTGCTTTAGGTGACCACACACAGGTGGAGTGGCATACAACATGAATTCTATTTTGAAGACTGGTTAACTGTTAAGAAGATTTCTGCATAGATTCATAATCCTCAACAAAAAGACACCTAACAAACATGCTAAGGACAATGTGACAACATATTCAGGGCAAGAACAGTATGCTGTTTCCCAGAACCACTGACAGGTTATTTTAAAAAGGGTAGTCAGAACTCTCAGTGATACATCCCCCTTCAGTTGTTATTGTCCATGTGTGACAATACAAAATTTCAAAGTGGAAAAGCAATTATTAGAAACTGAGACTATTAGTTCCATATCTATTTTATATGTTGCTGAGGCAATTCAAATCTATTTTAATAAATTCCACACACACAATTAATTTTTATGTGAATGACCTAGGAGTATTTTTTAAATATTTAAATAATCTGAAATAGAAAAGGCATAATGAAATTTAAAATCTTAGACAAACTTCCACTGACTTTAATTTGACCAAGAAATGGGAGCTCAAACTTTATGAATTAACGTGATAAGAAAACTTCTCAGGTATATGATTGAGAAATCTGTCCTTATATCATAAAAGTGACTAAAGTATTTTAATATAATATAATTTCCTCCCCCTTTCACTTTACAAGCAGAAAACTTAAACTTTTGCTTTTGCTGGGTAAAATATGAGGTAAACATTTGAGCTTTCCAAAATTCAAGGAGACTTTACCAGACCAACGTTCTATTTTCTTTGTAAATTTCATATTAACCAAATTTTGACTTTGTCATCTCAATTCAAAACATTTTCTTAGTCTCCAACATAACTTAATGATGTGATCATTAAAAATCCTTAGCTATAGAAGCCCCCATTTTAAAAGTAGATAAGCAAAGAAAAATGAAAAACATCCTTACCAATTTTTCTGCCTCCGTGTTCATTTCCCTTAATTTCTTGATATGTTCCTTTTTAATCATGAGAATTTTTGATAATTTGGTCTACAGAGAAATAAGAGATGTTTTGGATCAAATAAAGGCATTGAAGTGTATCAGACATCAAATTTCCAATTTTCCATTAAGATAGTTGAGCAGATTTCAGTGCTTCAATATAATGAAAGTTTTTAAAAAAATATATTTATTGATTTTTTATAGAGAGGAAAGGAGAGAGATAGAAAGTCAGAAACATCGATGAAACATCCCCTACTAGAGATATACCCGCAGCCAAGGTACATGCCCTTGACCGGAATCGAACCTGAGACCTTTCAGTCCGCAGGCCAACGCTCTATCCATTGAGCCAAACGGTTTTGGCTCAGTGCTTCAATATAAATATAGCACAGGACCAGGCCTGCAGGGAAGGGCAGCTGGGGTGAACCAGGTCTGCAGGGAAGAGCAGTTTTGTTTTATAATAATAAAAGTGTAATATGCAAATCGATCAAAGGACTGAACAGCAGAACGACCTTCTGGATGACCTCAAATGACCCCACTATGAAATGCATTGGCGCCAGGCCAGCCAAGGAAGGTGCGATGCAGTTAGTCATGGAGCCCTGCCACTGTCCCACGATCACCCTGCAAAGGGAGGCACAGCCACTGTCTGCGGAGTGACTGATGGGGGGGGGTCCGCAATCCATCACCCCAAAGAGGGAGGCCCAAGCCATCAGCCAGTGATACTGTGGCGGGTGTGCGGGGCCAGCCAGCGACCACCCTACAGAGGGAGGCTCAAGCCAGCTAAGTGATCGCACCTTACACCTATTGCCTGCAGAGGAAGGCGACCAGTGGCGGGGAAGTGGGGGGAGGGGCAGCGCTGCACAGGTGGCAGCAGTGGCCGTGGCGAGGCCAGCTGCCGGCAGCCAGGGGCAGGAAAGCCTAACAGGCCCTGATCACTAGCCAGGCCCCTAGGGACCCTGCCCGAGGGGTCCTGGATTGGGAGAGGATGCAGGCTGGGCTGAGGGCCCCCCTCCCATGCATGAATTTCATGCACTGGGTCTCTAGTTTTATTTTATAAATCTGATTGGCTGAAAGGAAAATATTTAAAATTCACTGAAACTAGGTCATGTCAAAATGACTACAGAGTTCACCTGAAAAAGCTTTCACAAACCCCAAATGGGACAACTGGTGAACCACCAAGAATGATAACTGTTAAAATCCATGTGTTCATACTTTAAAAAATAACCACTGTTAAAGAGTGCTAGTGACTAAACACATTATTTTATAAAATGGGGAAAAAGAGAAAAAGCAAGCATTTATCCTGCCTTTCCTATATAAACTATACAATTAGGTAACCAAAAATAGATTAGGGAAAATTTTCTTTATAAACTCTTTCAACTAATAACTGAAGAAGAAATAATGGAATGAGAATAGCACCATTTTACAATCCTAATGAATGGCGAATCTGGGCATTGATAAACAATACCAGCTAACACTATATTTAAAAAGAAACAAAATAGTATGAGTTTCCTATCAGAATACATAACTACCTATAAAAGTAGTCTCATAAAACAAGTTAACCAACGAAATAAAAAACCCAAATCTAATCAAAACTCTATATCCAATAAGCAATTTTCATGAAATGCAAAAGACAAACCATGTTGGACGACACCACCAGGATTCAGCCAGCAGAGCCGGCGGGAGGCCCGCGGGCTGCGCACGGGAGGGCGGCCGGCCCCCCTGCTGCGGGCCGCACGGCGGGGCAGCCAGTCAGTGTGTCCCTCTCACACTGACGTTTCTCTCTCCCCCCCTCCTTTCCACTCTTGGAAAATAAATGAAAAAAATATCCTCAAAGGATATAAAAAATAAATAAAAACAGACTCTGGGAGGCTCTATGGACAAATAAATTGTATGGGGAAACAAAGCATCTAATATTTAAGAGATAATTGAAAAATTTAAATGCTGACTGGATATCTGATACTAGTAAGATGTAACAATATATAGTTGTGTTTCTTTTTATAAAAAGAGCCCTTACCTTTTAGCTACATAATGAAATATTTACAGATAAATGCTTCCAAATAACACAAAAGGGAGTAGAGATGAAACAGTACGGGTCAGGAGCTCTTTTGTTTTTTAATTTATTGACTGATATTAGTCAGGAGCTATTGACAGCTGTCACAGCCAATGATGGGTACAAAAAATACATTAACAATTCCGTCTGCGTTTATGTGCTTTACATTTTTGATATAAAAATTATTTTAGAGGGAGAGGGATAGAGAAGTGTCAGTGTGAGAGACACAGACGGAATACCTCCCGTGCACGTCCTCACCAGGGACCAAACCCACAGCCTGGGCCCTGGGCGTGTGCCTTGACCAGGTGTCAAACTCACACTGAAGCAGATTTCAATGTAACTCGCTTGGATGGAGCGTTGTGCACAGGACAGTGCTCCATCCAACCGAGACAACACGGGACACAGCTTGATATAAAAAACTCTTAAACATCGGCAGAGGGCCTGTTCACACAGACCTGTATTCGCTGCTCCGTGGGTCCAGGGCTCTGCACTGCTCTGCCTTCACCTCTGAGTTGCTGAGTTTTTACGGAAACGTGTGTGATTTTAGGGAGTGAGAAGCATTACAAATGGGATGAAGGCAAAGCCTACCCCTTTTCTGTTTCAGTTTTGTATTGCTCATTTGTTGTTGGTAGAAAATCACTTTGTTTCCTTTTAATGCTTTCCAAAACTGAGTTCTCTGTAAGAAAGCAGATCAGGCCCAGCCGGAGGGGCTCAGTTGGGGGCTGCCCGTCCGACTCCCGGTCTGCGCCCCATTCAGAGCAAGTACAGACGGCCCCTGACCAGTGTTCTGCTCTCTCTTTCCCTCTCCCCCTCCCCTCTCTTTCTAAAACAAAACAAAACTCTTAAGTAAGAACTAAGTAAAAGTGAATCAGTCTTTTTACATTCCTCCAAATCCCAAACCCTAGGAATAAAAAGTGCCCTCAAAAGAACATTCATGGTAAACTATGAATTATGAAACTTATAAAAGAATTTAATCTTGTTTATTTTGCCATAGAAAAAATATTAGAAATAAAATAAATATTCATATACTTCAAAAGTTAATATTAACAAGAGTAAACCTGAATTTCATAAAACCTTACACATTACAAGACAAATACATAAAAGGACTCTTATTTTTACCTCTCAGATAGCTTAAAATATTAATGAAAGTAGTGTTTTAACTAGGTTTTAGACATAGATTTTGAAGTTAAAAAACTTAAGCACTGAAACCAAGCATCAATGAAAGTATCAATACTTTAGAAGCAGTGCAGTACTGTTTCTGGCTCCCTCTGCTGGTTGATATTTCTCTCTCCCTAAATATGACATATTAGCTTTATCACTATTTAAAGAAAGCATGTCTTTAAAAAAAAAAGGGGGGGGGGGGAAACAGTATTCTATTTGTGAAAAGCATAAGCTTTGACTCTTTTCAAAATTTAAAATTTTTATATAAAAATATTTTTCTACCTTTGAAGCCAAAGGCATAAAAAATTCTGTATTGTTAGGAAATTTAATAGCATATGATTGAGGAATATAAAATAGTAAATACATGCACACAAATGACAAGACTTTTCTTTGAAATAACATCAGTAATTTAAGGGTAACAATGAATTGCAAAAGGTAACACAGAACTTTAAGGCAACATTGTTTTATAACTATATATGTATATAGTTTTATAACTATATATGTATATGTATATACTTTTTTATTTATAAAAACTATCCTAAGTCAAAGTAGTTTTTCTTTTGAAAAAAGGCAAAAAAGAAATAAATCAAATATTATTAAATGACTCAAAGGAAATAATGTACTTAACCTAATTTTCAAAACAAATGTCTCATTACATTCTTAAGAGGCTATTTGGGAAAACTGTTCTATATAACTCTATAATTTCATTTTCAATTTAGGCTTAGATCTTAATAAATATTTCTAGTCTCAGAAAGAAAGTTCTTCCTAACCAAAAAGACAGCCAACACATCATAACTGTTGAGTTGGCAAGATGCATTGAGATAACCAAATAAAAGCTTTATACTTAACTTCAATAACACAAAAGACAGAGATTTTTTTAAACAAAGAATCAAGATATTAAGAAAAATTCTTACCACTTGAATAAGGAATTCTACTGGAAAACCACCTAACGTTTCAGTATCAGCGCCTGAAATCTTACTTCTCCAAGGTGACTGTCCTAATAAAGGATCATTATCCTATGGAAATAAAAAAGAATAATTTAACCACTTTTATCTATATAAAAGGCTAATATGATAAGTGTCCTCCCCACCTTCCAACCGATCACAATGACGTGCACTGGCCACCAAGGGGCAGATGCTCAATGTAGGAATTGCTGACATGCACAAAAAATGGCACTGCACATTCGGCTTCCCTCAAGTGGAACACTGGCCCTGCCACCACCCTGGAGCAAAAGTCCACCAAATCGCAACCAATGCTGCTGAAACCCCATGGCACAAAATACAGCCCATAGCTCAGACCAGCCCAGAAATGGTCGCTGTGGGTGTCATGTAGCAACACCCGGCTTCCTCTCCCTAGCAACTAGCCTCCTTAGAGTTCCAGGAACACACTATACTTTATATATATATATTTTGTTGATTTTTTATAGAGAGGAAGGGAGAGGGATAGAAAGTCACAAACATTGATGAGAGAGAAACATCGATCAGCTGCCTCCTGCACACCCCCCACTGGGGATTTGCCCACAGCCAAGCTTGGTACATGCCCTTGACCAGAATCAAACCCGGGACCTTTCAGTCCACAGGCTAACGCTCTATCAACTGAGCCAAACTGGTTTTGGCAACACACTACACTTTAACTAAAAGTCTGTGAAGCGTTTTCCCATGCCTCATCTCATTTTATCCTCACATTAGTCCTGGAGTAGGTAGATAGGAGACTCAGTGAAATTCTATTTTCTTTTCATTAGCCAGAAAATGGAGATTTGAAAGCTTATAAACTTGACCCGACTGAAAAGAATGGTGGACCTTGAAAATGACTTCAGGTTTTCTCACTGCGCAGAATATAAACACTGCTGCAGTTAAACATTTTACCCTTTGTTCTCTCTCTCCGTGCTCTACAATAATAATCTGTTTGATGTTGATATTTACTGCTGTGTTGCTGACAATTACCTGAAAGAAAAGTTGGGGTGCTACACTGGGCTGGAAAAGTTTAGCTAAATCAGAAATCAGGTGTAATTATGCAAGTTTAGTCTATCTTATCTAATAAAAGAGTAATACGCTAATTTAACCATAACTTCGCTACGCTACCAGCCAATCAGGAGCAAGGGGCGGGCCTGAGGCGCGCAAGAGGGGCACCTGTTTGCATCTGTAGTATTTATCTTACATTTAATATTGTATTAAAAGTATACAGAAATATTTCCAGTAAAGCAATTGTCTACTTATTTTATTTAAAATCTGACAACTCAAAATAATGTGGGCTCCTCCTGAGATTGCTGTAATAGATATATATTTCATAAAAACATAGTTCACATTGATAATAATCACTTAAATTACTGATGACATTTTAAAATCGTTACCGTAGTGGGTGCTGGGAGAAGAGGAGGATAATGCAACCGTGGTGGAGTCATGAAAAACCGAGGCCGCTGTTTCTGTCCAAAGGCAGCGATGGGCATTGTCTCATGAGGCTCATTACTCTATGGGAAGAGAGAAAAGTCTGTGGGCTTGTGGAAGTTTGCCAATCATTTTAGTCTCATACACATTATATTCCTCCATGATATACACTCATGCAGAAATATGGTTAGTATACTGTCCTCTATAGTTAGTCCAAATTTTCATTCTCTCTTATTTGTCCTCTCTAAAAATTATGTTGGATAAGAAAACCCTCACAATAAATAGTCATAGTTTTTAAAAAGTACATATCAGAAAAAGAAGATTCTTCTATTTTTGCACTAAGGAGATAAATTTTTATTTATTTATTTATTTAATATATTAATCTTTAACAGAGAGGAAGGGAGAGGAATAGAGAGTTAGAAACATCGATGAGAGAGAAACACTAATCAGCTGCCTCCTGCACACCTCCTACTGGGGATGTGCCTGCAACCAAGGTACATGCCCTTGACCGGAATCCTTCAGTCCACAGGCTGATACTCTAACCACAGAGCCAAACCAGCTAGGGCAGAAATTTTGATTTTTAATTCTAGGCTCATAAACCTAAAAAGTCAAATTAAACAAAGAAATGTTTTAAAAGGGAGGCTAAAGGAGCCTGATTCCTGGGTGCGTTATCCGAGAAATACCCTGTCGCAAACATTATATTTCAGGGAGCCCGTTTTGGCTCAATCCCCACAGGCCGGGCCAAGGGACCCCACCTGCTGGAAGAACACGGGACTTCCTCCTATCCTCCCCGCCCCAGCTCACTCCACAGTTCCCTCTGAACAGGCACCGCCCCGGTGCCGCCAGCCCGGAGAGCCCTCAGGAGGTGGCCCCAGGGTGTGTCAGCCTGTGCAGCCAGTCCTGCCCGCTGGTATCTTCCAATTAACTTCCTTCCGGATTTGTGCACAAATCCGTGTACGAGGCACCAGTTTTGTTATAAAAAAAATCATTATTGCTGAACCGGTTTGGCTCAGTGGATAGAGCATCAGCCAGTGGACTGAAAGGTCCCGTGTTCGATTCCGGTCAAAGGCATGTACCTTGGCTGCGGGCACATCCCCAGCACGAATTCGTGCATATTTAAAGGAAATATTCTGACTTTTCATATTCTGACGTAAGTTCTAGCTCTTTAATGTTTCTCTCCCATCGGTGTTTCTGGCTTTCTATCCCTCCCCTTGCTCTCTGTGAAAAATCAGTAAAATATATTTTAAAATTCATTATTGCCCTGGCTGGTGAGGCTCAGCTGGCTGAGCCTCGTCCCACGTGAAAAGGTCCCGGGCTCAGCTCCTGGTCAGGGCACACGTCTAGGCTGCAGGCTTGAGCCCTGGCTGGGCGCAGAGGGGAGGCAGCTGACTGATGTCCCTCCTCCTCTCTAAAATCAATGAAAGCACATCCTTGGGTGAGGATTAAAAAAAGGAAGTTCATTATTGAGCCTTAATTGATTAGAGTGTAGTCCCGATATACCGAGGTTGCAGGTCCAGTCTCTAGTTAGGGCACGTATAGAAACAACTGATGAATGCATAAATAAACGGAACAACAAATTGTTTCTCTCTTTCTCAAATCAATCAATAAAAATTTTTAAAGTTCATTATTCACTTTTTAAAAGCTTTGTTAGATTGTACAGATTTATTAGTTAAAATTATTTTAACTTATTAGAAAGGTGTATAATTTTTATGACATGATTACGTCAAGTATGATCATGAAATAAAGGCTCAGTAGTTTAGTGGACTGTATCAGAAACTCAAAAGATCTGAATTCTATTCTCAGCCCATCAGGAAACCAGCTCTTAGAGCCTTGACTAAATTACTTACAGTGATTTTTAGTTACTAATATCTCAGTGTAATCATGCACAAAGTGGAAGTAACTAACACCTACCCTATATAATGCTGGGGATAAACAGGAGGACAAATTTTAAAGTGAAAGATGTTACCTCAGACTTTAAAAATCATTTTGCAAGAGGACTATAACAAAACAGCTGAAACAAAAGTTGTAGCGCTTACTCTAGTCAGAAGTGACAAGTTCTGTTACATTAAAGTGCTATGGGGTTAAGGTATAACAGAGAAATGGTGGATTCTCAACAATGTGGAATGCTTAAATATAGTTCTGATCCAGGAGTCCCATAGGCCTGGCTTGGAACCCTAAGGATCTTTTCCTCAGTGACCTGAATTCTTGGTTATATTCATACAGCACAATCTCTAAGAAAATTATACATAATATATTTAATATGCATAACGTACAAATCTATTATGAAATACTCACAAGAACTTCATAGTCAGGGATCGTATGGGTTCCCAGCCCTGTCCTATCGAAAGTTACTCTGTAAGTAGCGTTACAAGTATCCACAGCATCTATTTGCCCAGTGAACAGACCATCATGAACACCACGTAACCGTGCTGAGAAAAGAACCAAAAAAAGGCATTATGTTTGGAAAATACAGAGAACTGTCAAATCTAAAACTGCTCCAAGCATGTAATTTGAAACGTAGAAAGAACAGTATTGTTGTCTGTTATAGTTTTAAAAAATTATGCATTTTTTCAGTTTAAAGAAACAAACAAACAGGCCCCGCCGTCGCCGCCGGCATGAGCTCCACACAGTGGAGCCTTCTCACAGTCCAGGAGCCCCTCGATTGATCACCCGAAAGAGGGAGGCTCTGCCCACCCAGCCAGGGCTCTGTGATGGATTGCCCCCACAGGAGGAGGCCCCGCCCACTTGCCGCAGCCCGAGGGTTGGTGGCCTGCAATGCCTCCCTGTGACTAACCGCCCCAAAGAGTTAGGCCCTTGCCTACCTATTACCTTGATATGAGCGCCACGATGAGTCACCCCCACAGAGAGAAACCCCACCCAGCCACAGTAGTGCCAGCGTGGGGTAATCTGGGACTCCCGCCTTGGTGCAATTGATTGCATCCCACAAAGGGAGGCCTGCCCACCAGCCACAGCCCGCGGGTCGGTGGCCTAGGTCTCCCTCTTTAGGGTGATTGTGGAGGCCCCAACTGACTGATTGCCCCACTGTCCAGTGGCCTGGGCCTCCCTTTGCAGGGTGATCATGGGGCAATGGGCCTGCCCCATTGCACCTGCCTTGGCTGGCCTGGCACCAGTGGGTGTCATAGCATGATGGTCATCTAGAGGGACATCCGGCTGTCTGGTCTAATTAGAATATTACGCTTTTTGTATTATAGATTAGAAATGGACTATATCTAGACCCAAGGATCATAAAAACATTGGTGTTTGTACACTACACAGAAAAGACTACTGTAAAAAAAGAAAAAAACCCAGAATTTTAAATTTTGAAATTTAAACAATTAGCAGATGAACAAACAGTCATCTCTATAGAACTACAGTTTACACTTTCTAAATTTAAAAGTCTTTTCTCCAATGGAGTTTATTTTGGAGAAAAATTAAAAGCCAAAATATTAGTAAGCTTATCTTTACTAACCTGTAACTTTGGTTCCAATAACCAGGGGCAGAGGAATCTCATCTGGGAGATCTTTGAATTGTGAAAGATCTGCAACTTTCCTTTGTTGCAAGAGCCGAATTTTCTGTCGTTTCTGTTTTAATGCTGATCTTTCTTCCTCAAAAAATGCAGATGAACATCTAGAATAAATTATAAAAATAATATAAAATAACTACCCTACACAAAAGCTTTAAACCAGGTCACCCATCTCATTGTTCTCTTTCTTCCTCTCATTCTTGAGTACAGTATTTAAAATGGGTTCATGGAAATAATAATTTCTTTTCTTAGTAAAAACAGGGCCTTGCAAGACTCAAGATATATAAGTAACTCTAGATTATTCCTTCCTACAAAGCAGAAGAATTTGTTCACATCCTTTGACAAAACTGTAGCTGGATCCCAGGTCTTCTCTTAAGGAAAAAAAGTTCAATGTTAATATTCTATTAAGAAGAGCATGACATTTTCCCTGTCACCCAGTGAGCCTACTAAAATGGGAATTAAAAATTAGACGTGCCCGTGTAAACGTTTATTCATTCTTCCTGCCCTGAAGTATGAATAGTAAATTTACTCTTATCTTTAGGGCCTGTCTTACTTACATTTCAAATTCTAAGAATCAAAGGTATTTAAACATAGATTTCACACCACAAAATATATATCCAGCCCTAACGCGTCTGGTTCAGCGGATAGAGCATCAGCCTGCAGACTGAAGGGTCCCAGGTTCAATTCCAGTCAAGGGCATGTACGTTGGTTGCGGGCACATCCCCAGTAGGGAGTGTGCAGGAGGCACTTGATTGATGTTCCTCTCTCATTGATGTTTCTAACTCTCTCTCCATCTTCCTTCCTCTCTGTAAAAAAAATCAATGCTTTAAAAAAAAAAAATATATATATATATATATATATATATATATATATATCTCCACAAAACCATCATCATAGTCGAGATAATAACGTATGAAGACATTGGTTACCATTAAGTTTCTTGTGCCACTTTATTATCTTATTTTGCACTCCTACTATTTCTGTACTCCCACTTTCCAAGCAATCACTGAGTTGTTTTCCATCATTATCATTTCTATGTTCTAAAATTTTACATAAATTGAATCATCTAGTATGTACTCTTTTGTCAGACTTGTTTCACTTAACAGTTATTCTAAGATTCATCCATGTTGTCATGATTCCGTGGTTCATTCTTTTTTACTGGAAAACAGTACTCTATTCTATGGATGCATCGCAGTTTGTTTATCTATTCATCTTTTGGTGCATGTTGTTTGGGGCTACTACAACAAAGTTGATACAAACATTTGTGTACAAGTTTTTATATATAAACATATTAAATGGTTGCGTGATATGGCTAGTGTATGTTTAAACTTTTAAGAAAACAAATATCACCCAAGTAGAAATATCGATGGCAAAGAAACATATAAAGAGATGTTCGCATCATATGTCATTAGGGAAATGCAAATGAAACGAGACGCCACTACACACCTCTTAGAACACAAACGCTGGCCAGGCTATGGAGCAGCACGGCTCATTCACTGCTGGTGGGAAAGCAAAATGGTGCAGCCACTTTGGAAGACAATTCATTTGTTTCTTATAAAAGCTAAACATACTCTTACCATATGATCCAGCAACCACAGTCCCTAGTATTTACAAAAATGAGCTGAAAACTTAGGTCCACACTAAAATCTGCACATGGATGGTTACAGCAGCTTTTTTCCTAATCAAAACTTGGAGCAATGAGGTGTCCTTCAGTAGTGAATGGTATACATCTAGGTAACAAAATATTATTCACGGCCAAAAAGAATGTGCGGCCAAGCCATGAGTTACTAAGTGCTTTTCAGCTAGTCTGAAAAGGCTACATACTCTATGATCGCCACACATGACAGTCTGAAAATGCAAAACTAAGGAGATGATAAGAAGGTCAGTGGCTGCCAGGAATTGGATGGAGGGGAGGGACAGATAGGTGCAGCAGAGGATTTTTGGGCAGTGACTCTACTCTGTGTAATAATGGTGGATATATGTCCTTATATATTCCTCAAAACCCAACAAATGTACACCACCAAGAATGAACCCTAATGTAAACTAAGGACTCTGGGTGGTTATGATGTGTTGATTTAGGTTCGCCAGTTGTCATACATGTACCCCTGTTGTGAAGGCTATGCCTGTGCGGAGGCAAGGGGGTATATGGGAAATCTCTACATCTTCCTCTCAGTTTTGTTGTAAGCCTAAATCAATGTAGTAATGACACTCCCAACATATTGATTTTACTTTAAACAAAACATTATTACCTCCGTGGTTTTCCCATAAGCCGTCTGATTTTTCCCCATTCTACTCTTGTTAACTTTCTTGTTTTCAAATTAGGAAAAGATTCCTTTAGACATACACAGAAATCATTATCACCTTCAAAGAGCGGTCTACAAAATAGAAATGGTGTTTTAATGGTTAATACACAATATATTGCTTAAGAGACAAAAATTTAAATATGTATTTCAATTTTCAACATCAAACTAATCACAAAATGCAAATTTTTACACCAAATACATACACATCAGATACACATTCAAAGGGCTAAAACTACATTAAATTCTTGGCTTTTGTGGAACAAATGATGTGTAAGAGTTACTCGGGAACTACTGCTTGTATTCAGAGGCCCAGGAGACACTGAAGTTGTTAAATGTCTGACAGGAGTATAACTCGGGGCTATTCTGGCGCTGGCATTGCACCTGGCGAGGATAAGCAACGTTAGCTACAAAGTGTCTGTCCCAAAAGTAACACCATCATCGAGGACTCCTCTTTGAGAATAAATCAGTTTTAGAAAACTGGAGCACTCCAGAAAGTTAGAATGTAATTCAAGAACTCAGATCACACTCAAGACACCCTCAGAGCCTGCTTATATATCTACGGAAAATTTGTGGACAAAAATAATTCTATTCATGGGTTCGGGCACACCAAAACCAGCAGTGACATGCAAAGGTCTAGGGCCCTGGCTGGTGTGGCTCAGCTGGTTGGGAGTTGTCCTGTGCCCCAAAAGGTTACTAGTTTGATTCCCAGTCTGGGCACATGCCTGGGTTGTGGGCCTGATCCCCAGTAGGTGGCATGCAGGAGGCAGCTAACTAACTGACGGTTCTCCTCACATTAATGTTTCTTTTTCTCTCACCCTCTTCCTTTCTCTCTCTCTAAAAATCAATAAAAATATGTATTTTTCTTGGGCTTAAATATGAACATTCATGAGATTCACCAGATGCAGAGTAGGCAACTGGCTTGGAAAGTAGAAGTAAAGATAAATAGCCAGCAAAGCACCACCAGTAATTGGCAGAGAATAGAATGTGATGGATGAGAAATCATCAGTAAATACCGTTATTGAATAGATTTCACCCAAATTTCTTTTTTTTAAAATATATTTTATTGATTTTTCACAGAGAGGAAGGGAGAGGGATAGAAAGTCAGAAACATCGATGAGAGAGAAACATTGATCAGCTGCCACTTGCACACTCCCTACCGGGATTGTGCCCGCAACCAAGGTACATGCCCTTGACCGGAATCGAACCTGGGACCTTCCAGTCTGCAGGCCAACGCTCTATCCACTGAGCCAAACCAGTTTCAGCTCGCCCAAATTTCTTAATGTTTTATTTAAACATTTATGTGTAATAAAGTGCTTAAGTACTGCCAAATAAGAAAGACTATTTGTCTAAAAATCTTATTGAATCAACTATGTTATTATACTAACACTTAAAATCTGAGGATTTATTAAACAAGTCCCATTCATTGCAAATAATGGTTCTTTGTGTCAGTCTTTATAAATTATAATATAAAAATTATACTTTCATTTTAACTAAGATGTATAATAACTTACCTCAAAAGAGAAAAAGGGGAAGAAAATTATGAGAAATGAAAAGGAATCAAACCAGAATAAAGAATAGAAAAAGGAATTTAGGACAAAATAGGATCAGAATGGACCTACAGGATATATAGCTTATATCGTTTGAAAACCTTAAATCTGGGGCTCCAGTAATATTCATGATCTAATTCATGATACTCACTTATCTATATTGGAGTAGAACCACTCATATATGCACCATTTGTGTGCTTTGGGAAGCTTGAGTAGGTTACGTAATCGAAAGCCAATCTTTTGTGAGGCTCTCTTATCTGGTGTTGACATTGTTGCTGTAAACTTCTACATAATAAAGAAACAGAGATCAATTACATTTCCATTAAGTAAAAATGAGCATCTATAACAATGAATACATTTGTAAAAAGGTAGATTGTAGTTAAGTACTCAAAAAGACTCCACAATATCCAACATAAAATTTTTGTTATTATTTAATAAGCATTCTAATTAATTCTAACAAAGTTAATTAAAGCCTCTGGTTTCATAACATTCGGACAAAGAAGGTGAACTATGAGTCCCCAACATGTTTGCACTGAAGTACAATTTCAATTAAGGCAAGCAGGAAAAAAATGCTTGTGAGAAATAGTCCTAGAGTGTTCTCAGGCCAGAGAAGACCAGGAAGAGGACTTTGCCACTCTTGAGAGTCGGGGAGAAAACACACAAGCAAGCACGAGGCCCAGATGGTTTCCAGTGAATTCTTATTAAACCAGGGCTCCAATGCGATTGTTTCAAAGCACTGAAGAAAAAAATAAAGACAACATACATAGAGAATGAAATCTGCCCAGATGTAATAAAAGTAAACCTCAGAAAACATCACTTATTTCTGTGAAATTTAAGAATGCTTGGATATTCTGTGTTCATGGGCTGCAAAAATTAATACAGAGTGGGGCAAAAGTACGTTTACAGTTGTTCGTTATGGAAAATAATACAATAATTAATAAATACAAGAATAAATTGTTTTGTATAAGGAAAAATTATTTCATGTATACACAACTGTAAATATACTTTTGTTCCACCCTGTATTATTAAAATGTCCATATTACCTAAACAACCTAGCAATTCAATACAATACCTATTAAAATTCCAATGGCTGGAAGGTAAAACACCTATTGTGCTGTCCCGAGCAACAATTCCAAAACTACAACATAACAACAAAACAAACATCATCCAAAATCACCGGAAAGCTGGCTGAAAATTCCACAAATAAGAGTGAAGGTGGGACACAGACTCAGAAGAGCGGCGGAGCGCAGCCTTGAAGATACGCCCAGAGAGGCTCAGGGCCGTGCGTGCTTGCGGGCTGTGGGGTGGGCAGCAGCAACCCCGGCTGGATTTCTACAACAGGGAGGGCGGAGACGTCCCATTGCACAGATTCCCCAGTGCCAGGCAAGGTCCGAGTTCCAGGATGTGTACTCTAAAAGCCGGGCACGGTAGAGGTCTGCGAGTTTGAGGAGAGTGTGCTAAACTTAGAACAGCAGTTTGCACGTAAACTTGGGGGCAGAACTTCGCAACCACGCAGAGCTGACTCGTGACTTGCTCCCTCGTATGGGAGACCACCAGACTGCTTTGTTTTACAGCCCTGGGCGAGACTTCAGGTGTGCAGACTCATTTGGGGAGAGGCGGAGTTGTCTGGCAACGGGTGGAGACCAGTGGCGGTTTTCTCTCGGAGGTGTGCAGCCGTTACCACCTGGCACAGAAACCCGAGTGCCACATAGGGCGGAGCTGACGCTGTGTGCTCAGTCCAGAGACTCCGCCCATCCAACCTGAACACAGCTCACCTTCACACCCAATTGGCCTGGAGGTCAAACCCTCCTAGTGCTAACAACAATTAGCTGCGATTAACTCCAGCAATACTGTACAACCCATAAAGGATTTCACCTCAGGAGTATCCACCTAAGGTAACTGGGGAGGCTGAGCTACTGTCCCTTAGAGGACATCTACCACACAAAACTAATCGACCAACTCAGGAAAGTAGCCAAAATGCAGAGACATGGAAAGAAATCAGATGTGAAAGAAATGGAGGGGAAAAAAAACGACTGGACATTGAGTTCAAAACCAAGGTTATAAGGTTTTTCAAGAGGCTCCTAGAAATGGCCGATGAACTTAATAAGAACTTTGAGAATATGAACGAGAACTTCTAGGTTATGAACAAGACCCTCGAGGATATGAACGAGACCCTATAGGATATGAAAAAGGACCAACTAGAAATCAAGCATACACAGACTGAAATAAAAAATATTACACAAAGTCCGAAAAGCAGTCCAGAGGGCTGCAAGAACCAAGTCAAAGATTTGAAATATAAAGAAGCAAAATCCACTCGGCTGGAAAAACATGAAGCAAAAAGAATCCAGATAATTGAAGATAGTGTAAGGAGCTTCTGGAACAACCTCAAGCATATCAACATCCGAATTATAGAAAAAGAGAGAGAGCAAAACAATGAAAACCTATTTGAAGAAATAGTGACCAAAAACTTCCCCCACCTGGTGCAAGAAATTGACTTAAAAGTCCAAGAAGTGAACAGAACCCCAAACTATAGGAATCCAAAGAGGACCACACCAAGACATATCATAATTAAAATGCCAAGAGCAAAAGATAACGAGAGAATATTAAAAGCAGCAAGAGAAAAACAGTTACCTGTAAGGGAGCACCCATACGATTGTGAGCGGATTTCTCAACAGAAACGATGCAGGCCAGACGGGAGTGGCAAGAAATATTCAAAATAATGAACAGCAAGAATCTACAACCAAGATTACTCTACCCAGCAAACCTATCATTCAGAATTGAAGGTCAGATAAAGTGCTTCGCAGATAAGAAAAAGCTAAAAGAGTTCATCACTGCCAAACCAGTATTACATGAAATGCTGAAAGGTATTCTTTAAGAAGAGGAAGAAGAAAAAGGTAAAGATAAAAATTATGAACAACAAATACACATCTATCAACAAATGAATCTAAAAATAAAGTGAATTAAAAATCTGATGAACAGGATAAACTGGTGAATATAACAAAATCGTGGGCATAGAGAGGGAATGGACTGACAATTCTTGGGGAGAAAAAGGGTGTGGGAGGTGCAGCAAGAGACTGGACAAAAATCATGTACCTATGGGAGAGGACAGTGAGGGGGAGGTAAGGGCAGAGGGTGGGATGGGTACCGGGTAGAGGGGAGCTCTAGGGGGGAAAAAGGGGGAACAATCCTATCTAATAAAAGAGTGATATGCAAATTTGACTGTACCTTCGCCACAGCCACGCCCACCAGCCAATCAGGAGCAGATTATGCAAATAAACCCCAACCAAGATGGCTGCCACCACTGAGAGCAGGAGGAAGGCTTGGGTTTCCCCGGCAACAGAGGAAGCCAAGCTTTCTGCCTCCCTAGGCCTTCACTCAATGTTACAAAGTTTCAATTATAAAAGATATAGAAATAGCGGCATCCACTGAGCTGGAGAGAACAGAGTCTTGGGTTTCTCTGGCAACAAAGGAAACCAAGCTTTCCACCTGCTGTTGTTGGCCTAGGCCTCTACTCTAGGCTACAATGTTTCGAACAGAGCAAGCAGAAGGTTTGGCTCCACTCCAGGCTACAAAGTTTCAATTGTAGACATAAATTAATCCGAGATCCCAGGGCCTCCACTTGGGTCGGGGGGCGGGGGGGGGGGGGGGTGGGGGGGTGCGGCGTGGCCGGCCTGCAAACCTCCACAGGACCCTCGCCCAAGCTATCCCTCGCCCCAGGGGAACCCCCGCCCTGATCTGGGACACTCTTCAGGGCAAACCAGCTGGCCCCCACACCATGCACCAGGCCTCTATCCTATCTAACAAAAGAGTAATTTGCAGATTGACCATCACTCCAATACAAAAGAGGGCTGCCCCCATGTGGTCAAAGATCCTGCTCCCAGGTGGACACAAGATAGTCACCACAAGATGGCCAGCAGGGGAGGGCAGTTGAGATGAACCAGGCCTGCAGGGGAGGGCAGTTAGGGGTGACCAGGCCAGCAGAGGAGGGAATGGGGGCAAACAGGCTGGCAGGGTAGTAGTTAGGGGGTGATCAGGTTGGCAGGCAGAAGCGGTTAGGGGCAATCAGGGAAGCAGGCAGCTGAGCCTAAATGAGGGGTCCCAGATTGGAGAGGGTGCAGGGTGGGCTAAGGGACATCCCCCGCTCCTGTGCATGAATTTCGTGCACCGGGCCTCCAGTGTAATTAATAAACTGAACAATAAAGATTGAAATGTTTTTAAAAAATTGTTACAGGAAAAAGTGAAATTTTAAAACAATCCACATTTAGAGAGTCATTATTCAAATTATCCTAATAACACACCTCTCCTAAAGTCTATACAAGGAAAAGTTATTTAACTATTTCTTATATTCATTCAACCTTGTACCCAATATCTACTGAGTCAACCTATGCACATTTTGTATTATTTCCATTTTTTAAACTGAATTTTAAATGCTATGTACATTTGTTATTGTCACTAAACATTTTCCAAAATACTTTTTGTTCATTTTACAGAACATAAACATGTTTACTATTTGAGATGATCATAAAGGCATGTAAGACATTTTAGGTGTTTGGTAGGGCATATTGCTGTTCACTCCTTGAATTCCTTTGATGCCCAACCTGTGGTTGAGAAAAATCATCTCTACTACGACCCAACATACTGAAAAGTACTTAACACTTTTGGGGGAAAAATGAGCTCTGGCCAGTGTTGTTCGTTCAGTGGTTCGATTCCCAGTCATGGGCACATAACTGGGTGGCAGGAGGCAACTAACTGTTATGTCTCTCTCACACTGATGTTCCTCCCTCCCTCCCTCCCTCCCTCCCTCCCTCTCTCTCCTTCCCTTCCTCTCTCCTTCCCTCCTCCCATTTTCCTTCCCTCCATCCCTTCCACTCTATCTAAAATCAATGGCAAAGTATCCTTGGGTGAGGATTAACAAAACAAACAAACAAAAATGACAGGGAAGTAGGGAATGACTTTCAAAAATTAAAAACTTGATAGGGGGGAAACCACATTATTCTCTTTTTTAAATATATTTTTATTGATCTCAAAGAGGAAGGGAGGACAGAGAGATAGAAACATCAGTGATGAGGATCACTGGCTGGCTGCCCTCTACACGCCCCTGTTGGGAGTCAAGCCCACAAATGGACATGTGCTTTTGCCTGGAATCGGTCCTGAGACCCTTCAGTCCGTAGGTTGAGCCTCTACCCACTGAGCAAAACTGGCTTGGGCCACATTATTCTTTAAGTTAATATTTCCTTACCCAATTTTCATTCATTGCTTTGATTCTTACATGTCCACCATGACTTTTTACAACCTGCCCGCCCTCGCCCGTCTGGCTCAGTGGATAAAGCATCAGCCTGTGGACTGAAAGGCCCCAGATTTGATTCCGGTCAAGGGCACATGCCCGGGTTGTAGGCTCACTCCCAGTGTGGAGGGGCGGGGGGCAGGCTGCAGGAGGCAGCTGATCAATGACTTTCATCACTGATGTTTCTCTCTCTCTCTCCCTCTCCCTTCCTCTCTGAAATCAGTAAAAGTATATTTAAAAAATAATAGTAATTTAAAAAATACAAATAAAAAGTGCCAAAAGTGAAAAGGAGATATTATTTCATGGTATCTATGTTCCTCTTTTGGATAAAGGAAGTCTTCATCATGCTTCCCTCAGTGAAAAAATAAAATTCTTTCTCATATCCATGCCAAATTCCAAACTGACTCCTTATTGTCAAACCCAGTATCTCCATTCTTAGAAGAAAGTGTGTATTCGTTAAGACTGAGGAGTGGCTTTCTACTCTGGTTTCAAAATAATGACATTTTCTAGGTAACTACAATAGCTGAGTTGAAGCACTGATTTAAAGAAAATAATTTGTTACCCAAAATGTAACTATAAATATAAATTTATTACACTGAGCAATTGCTTACTTCCTATCACATGAAACAAAATTTTGGCACACACATACCTGTGGAACCATTGCAATCCTCTGGTTTCTTTTAGGTGATCTTGTATTTATTTGTCTGTCATCTTCATCAGAAACGAATCGACTTCGTTTTGAATTTCTGAAAGGCTATGATATAAATTATTTTATTTCATGAAAAGATTAAGCACTTCCCATTTTTGTTCCAAAATATAATTCTATATTGGAAAGTACAGCTAACTCTAGATTATTAGCAAGCAGGACAGAAGGATAAAGTGTAGGTAATACAAAGTACAAATGATCTCAGATTTAGAAAGTAGTAAGAAGATACATATTTATGCAAAATGTTTACAAATAAAACACCTAGATGATGATTAAACTAGAACCTAAACTTCAATAGTGCACCAGCAACTCTGAATGAAGACCGGAAAATAAGCTCTGGAAATTCCAGTTCTTATTCTGTTGGTGTCTGGGTTAACGCCAGCTAGGTGGCTCACAGATAGCTGCTGCATAGGGCTGGGTTAGGGCAGTTACTAGGCCACTCTAGAGGGTAAATCTAAATGTACATAATATACTAGATCTGAGGTCAAAAATTGTTAACTGAATTTCCATTTATAGACAAAAATATGAGGTACCTATAACAGACACCTGAAAATGCCTGTACAAGTAAAACAAAAAAAAAAACAAAAAACAAAACAAAAACAAAAAAAAAACTTACGTGCCTGAAGTACATCATATACTTAAGGGTGTATATGATTTGAAAAATTTTATAATCCATTCTAGGTTCAGAGGTCTCATTAAAAGAATAGAAATAATATCCCATAGTACCTGCATCCTTTTTCAAATCCTTCTTCCACTATTCAAGACAGAGCTTCATGCCTATTTAGAAGGGAGGGAGGTACAGAGAGCTAGCAACATATGGGCAGCATCCAATCAGGTCAAGGTTAGAGGTTAGGATCTTGAAATTAAATCCACTGAGAGTCTCAACACTCTACAGCCCTGACTGGAATCCCTTCTCCCCTGCTTCCTCCCAAGAGGAGGAAGAGAATGATTGGTGACAGAACTGACGGGAATGTAGAAAGTCCTGCACATTCACTGTGGTCAATTGTCCAGCTAGTGTGACCACTGCTGTGTATCCCAGCTTGAGGCTTGTTTCAGGACTGATCCCTAAAGCTTCCTGGGCAGGGGAGGAGCAGAGGTCCCCCAAATCATGAATCATCTCAACTATATGCTCACCTCTCTACTTGCCACCCCTAAACGCAATTACCCTTGACCTACACAAGATGTTAATATTTTATCACTTATTTATATATATTTTTGTAGGAGCCAGAGCCATGCAAATTTTACTATTTAATAAAAGCATGAGTTTGGGTTGTTGGGAGTTTTTTTGTTTTTGCCTATTTTTAAAAAACTGCAATTACTTAACAAACGCTTAATAATGACCAGATTGTCACAGACTACAGATTAGTTACTTATGTGATCATACACTTAAAGACTCAAATGCTTGCCCTGGCTGGGCAGTTCAGTTAGTCAGAGCGCCTTCCTGACATGCCAAGATTGTGGGTTCCATCCCAACCCCCACACTCTCAGCCCCGGGTTAGGGCACATACAAGAAGCAACTAATGAAAGCATAAATTAGTGGAACAACAAATTGATGTTTCTCTCTTTCTCTCAAATCAATGAGTTAAAAACAACAACAACAAAAACCCTCAAATGGTTAAAGGTGGGAGAAAACCTTGGAACATTTTTCTGTACTATAAGAACTTGCACATGACAATAATACAAACAATTTAGCTATCATATTCTAAAAACTAATTCCTTACCATTTCCACAGCAGAGCCTGTGTTCCTGCCTTTCCAAACAGGTGGTTTTTGTAAAGAACTGAACTTTTCATTCCATGTGTTAGATAAGCTTCCCTCTGTAATAAATAATTATTACTAATAAGATTTAAGTTTAGTTCAAAGGATTTCATACTATGTACATTGCCTTTTTAATAATAGCAATATAACTGAAATATTTACCAAGAAGAAGAAAAAATACACTGATCACAATAACTTTAGTTTATTGGTTTTTGTTTGTTTGTATGTTTTTTTTAAATATATTTTATTGATTTTTTACAGAGAGGAAGAGAGAGGGATAGAAAGTCAAAAACATCAATGAGAAACATTGATCAACTGCCTCTTGCACACCCTCTACTGCCCTTGACTGGAATCAAACCCGGGACCTTTCAGTCCAAAGGCCGACACTCTACCACTGAGCCACACCGGTTCCGGCTGTTTGTTTCTGTCAAACTAAGTAACTTGACAAGGCAATGCATCTTGAAAACATTAAATTTTCTTATTAAAATATGTGTGGCTTCTTTCTTTTTGGTTTTTAGTAATTCCTCTATTCTAATTTCCCAAGAACTAGCTCATAAATGCAATCTAATCGAAAGCAGACAAAGAATAAAACTTCTTCTAACCTTGAATTTAGAGCATATTTCTAAATGTTTTCTACTTCAATATATGAACCCTTGATATTCAAAAAAAGAAATGTGTGGTGTTTCTGTTTTTCTTAATTCTAAGTGTCTTGAGTTATATGTAACCAGAGAGATTCAATCAAGTGGCTGATTAGACATACTATGAAAAGAAGGATGAGTTTAATTTTTATAAAAAGGATATCTTTATACAGAAAGAAACACAGAACCCTGGGATGGATATACCAAATGCAGTTAGTTTCATTTCCTTCTAGCTGCTCATCAGCATTTTCTAATTTTTTTCAAAAGATATATATGGACACACGTATTTTTAAAAGAAAAGTGATTTTAATATTGAGGAAGAATATGAAATACTTTTATTAAGTACTAAGTATTTCATAACAATGAAATACTTTTGTAATAAGTACAAAAGGCCCTAGCTGGTTTGGCTCGGTGGATAGAGCGTTGGCCTGTGGACTGAAGGGTCCCAGGTTCGATTCCGGTCAAGGGCATATGCTCAGGTTGTGGGTTCGGTCTCCAGTGGGGGGTGTGCAGGAGGCAGCCGATCAATGTTGTCTCTCATCAGTGATGTTTCTTCTTCTTTTTTTTTTTTTTAATATACTTTATTGATTTTTCAGAGAAGAAGGGAGAGGGATAGAAAGTCAGAAACACTGATGAGAGAGAAACATCGATCAGCTGCCTCTTACACACCCTCTGCTGGAGATGTGCCCGCAGCTACGGTACATGCTCTAGCCACTGAGCCAAACAGGTTTAGGCTCATCAGTGATGTCTCTATCTCTCCATCTTTCTTCCTCTCTGAAATCTTTAAAAATACATTAAAAAAAAAAAAGTACAAACGAAAAAAGGTAGGATGGGATTGACCTTGGTAGGCAAATAAATTAGGGTAAATAGGGAAGGTAAGTGTTTTCAAGCCAGATTTAATTTGGTAAATCACCAATTCAAAGCACAACACAGTTTTAAAAATTAAAAGAACTAATGAACCTTAGAATATCTAGCTTAGTTCCAAATGTACTTGCCTAGTAGAATCTTGCTCAAAAGGTAAAATTTCAAAATGAGCTATATTAAGAGGGTTGGTCTAATGTACTAGTTACAGAAAGAAATAGCAAGACCAAGGAACATTATCTTTTTTCTCAGAAAAGGAAATTATTATTGTTCTTTTATTTTTAAGAGATTTGCATTATTACTTAAAGGTTCTTAAAAAATAAGGTATTATGTGAAAATACGGCTTAGCATAACTGTTTAATGAATGTTTAAAAAATAAATGTTTTAAATCTAATAATAAAGTTATTTAATCAATAATTCTAGGGGAGGAAATTCTTAGTAATTTTTAACATCCAAGGACCAATTTATAACGGCATATGAATGTAAAATTGTCACCAGTAAAAACCAGTATTGAAAAGCTATAATGAATCATAACTCAGAAGAGAGAAACACTAACCCACATTCATTCAATGAATTAAATCTCTAGCTTATGCCATACCTACAGAATCATGGTGGGACCCTTACCTTTTAAACTGACAAGGGCTTTTGCTGAAGAGCCTGCAATTAAAACAAATCACTATTATTTATAATCAAAGTGAGAGGAAAAGAACTTGATTTGGGGGTAAAAGTAATCCATTTAGTTTTAGCGATGTTGAGTTTGAAGTGATGGTGGGTGTGCAATTAGAAATAACTATCAGACAATTCAAGCTATAGACCTGAACTCAGAAGATAAGAAGAACTGGAGAGTCATCTGGCAATCTTACTGAAGTTGTGAGAAGGGGGGGAATGTAGAAAGAGGCAATGAAGATGACTTAAGGACAGATACAATTTTGCATCTCCATCTAGAAGTGTACTGGTGTTGGAGAAGGAAAAGAGAAGGGAACCGACATTTGCTGAGGCAAAGGCCAGAGCGGCAGCACAGCGGAGAGAACGGCAGCGACCCGGCACTGTCACCGCCGGCAGCAAGTGCCTTGGACGGGCAGAAGGCGAGGATGTGGCACACTTCAAGATCCGGGCTGCAAAAGGGGTTCAGGAAAGGCAAGGGGGACTGGCTTAGAGTTGGCGGGTTCACTGGCTAACACAAACTACAGTGCAAATTAGAATAATCAGGACCTCCTCCAACACAAAGAATCTGTGCAATTAATAAAGGTTGCTAGGGGATTCTGGTACAGGTAGTAATCACAGGCTAACTGAGAAACACTGAGCTACTGGTGTGAATAAATGATAGGATTTTTATGAAAAAGGGAAAGCACTAAATGAAAAATCTGTGAACTGAACATGTGAGCTGCAAAGAAGTCTAAGTCATCTGAAAAATAATGAAGGGTGATCTCTGTCACTTACATGTGGCATCAAACAAACCAGCAAACTCAGACAGGTACAGAGAAGACATCGATGGCTGCCAGGGTGGGGAAACAGCTGAAAAGTACAGAAATACATCTGGGGATGTGATGTACACAGCATGGTGACTATAGTTAACAATACTATGTTCTATATCTGAAAGTTGCTAGAACAGATCTTAAAAGTTCTCATCACAAGAAAAAAACTTGTAAGAATGGGTAGAAATGGGTGGAATTAAACTTATTGTGGTAATAATTTTTGCTCTATATATCCTCTTAAATAATAGAGGTAATATGCAAATTGACCCTCACACCCTCACAAGATGGCTGCCTATGACCAAGCCAGCAGGGGCATGAGGGACAATGAAACGACTGAACAGCAGACTGTGTGGGGCGACCAGGTAGGCAGGGGGGCCATGAGGGACAGCAGTGGGGGCAGTTGGGGTCCACCAGGACAGTGTGGGGGAGCAGTTAGGGGTAACAAGGCCAGCAGAGGGGGGCAGTTGGGGGCAACCATGCCAGCAAGGCGGGGCAGTAAGGGGTGACCAGGCAGGAGGCAGGTGAGCGATTAGGAGTCAGCGGTCCAGGATTGTGAGGGCTAGTTTAGGCCCGATCCCTGAGACAGAGCCTAAACTGGCAGTCGGACATCCCCCAAGGGGTCCCAGATTGGAGACGGAGCAGGCTGGGCTGAGGGGAAACCCATCCACCCCACCCCCTCTGCACAAATTTTGTGCACCAGGCCTCTAATACTATCTAATAAGAGAGTAATATGCAAATTGACCACAAGATGGTCGCCACAAGATGGCCAGCATGGGAAGGCAGTTGTGGGTGATCAGGCCAGGAAGGGAGAGCAGTTGGAGGTGATCAAGCCTACAGGGGAGGGCAGTTAGGGGTGACCATGCCTGCAGGGGAGCGGCCTAAACAGGCAGTCCGACATCCCTCAAGGGGTCCCAGGCTGGGCTAAGGGACACCCCCACCCTGTGCATGAGTTTCATGCACCAGGCCTCTAGTATATCTATAATAATGAAAGCATAATATGCTAATTAGACTGGAAGTCCTTCTAGAAGAAGTTCCCGAGGCAGGGCCGAGGCCGAGATGGGGGTCAAGGCAAGAGGCAGCCAGGTGCTATGCATGGGACTGGAATGAAGAAAAACAGTAATGGTACCTTCTCTAGTGCAACTTCTAACCAGAGTTAACCACCACATTGACAAATGTAAAGCTGCAACTGTGACAGCCGCCACTCAGAAGTGACACAGCAGTATGAAAAGATTTGTTAAGAAGTCATCTTTGTTAGGGAGGAGAGGAAAAGTGTCTGAAGACACGTAAAAAGGGACCTAAAAGAGAAGCAGGAGTTAACCGGAAGTGACGGAAAGGAAGAGCATTCTAAGTGGAGGGAAGAGCAGACCCAGAGGCCCTGCCTGGTGAGTGTGGAGAAGGAAAAAGATCAGAACGAGAGGAACAGTACTACCAAATAAAGCGGGGGGGGGGGGGGGGGGGGGGGGGCGGGGGGGGGGAGGTAGGGGTAGTCATGGAGGTGTTTTAGGCAGCAGGGTGGCACATACCTATTCCGTCACTCTCATGTGTGCAGGCTGAGGTGGGATGGCAGGGGTGGATCTGAAGATTTTGAGAGGCTGAAGTCATTAGTGCAAGGAATGGATGCTGACAGCGTGGCCTGGGGTGTGGTGAGAAGTAGGTAGGATTTTTTTTAAGGCAAAAGTTACAAGACTTAGTAAAGGCTTAAATAGGAAAAGTAAAAAAGGGGGAAGTTCCAAATATAACCTCTAGGTTTCCGCTGAAGGCAGAGTGAAGCCATTCATTAAGACAGGAGCCAGTGGAAGAGTCTCTCCTGGAATGGGATTATGAGGTGGATCTTGAACCATGAAGTTTGAGGGGCCTCAGGCATCTAAGAGGAGATGTGAAACAGGCAAGAGATATCAAGAACAGGAGCTCCCTAAGGAAGACCTGGGCTGAAGATAGCTTCAGTTTCCTCAAACATAAAATCAAACGAGGAAGACTACTTACTGCAACTGAAATGAGGGTTAAATGAGCAAATGTGTGTCATACAGTAGCTGGTTTATCCTAAGTATTCAACAGATGGCAGCTTTTTAATATTGACGATGTTAGACCAGCCACTGACTAGTTTATTAGCCAGTCCCCTTTGACTAAAACTGGCAAAGGGACCTATCACTATTCCCTGTATCCCTTCTCAAGCTTCAGCTCCAGTCTGACTAATAATGCCTTTTTCCCTTCATTCAACTCCATTTAAATGAAGTATGATTTGTGGCACCGAGTGACAAGCCCGGTCAGGCAAACCCTGCTCCCGCAAGCTGTGGGCTGGCCAAACAAGGTCTGCCACAGGCCGCCCGCCGCCCGCCGCCCGCCGCCCGCCGCCCGCCGCCCGCCTGGGCCGCAAGGCCAGAGTAACCCCGCTGAGGCGCAGACACTCCAATGGCAGTTGTAAGGCAACCACTTAAAACACCTCTGGTTTTACAGAGTGACTATAGTAACCAAGATAACTCGTGGTTGCGACTTTTAAGAGGTGATAATCTTTACCGCCAAGATGGGGAGGACTTTAGATGACAGCCCACGGCGCTCGTGGGCCCCTCGGCACTGGGGAACGTCCTACATTACATCAACCGTGCTGGCCACCAGAAAGCTCCTGGGTGCCAACAGCTGCACCCTGCCCGGCCCGGTGGCGGCTAGCCATGTGACTATCTGAAATTCAACAGAACGAAAATTATATAAAATTGAAAATTCAGCTCCTGTCACTCCAGCCACGTCTGAAGGGCTCCACAGCCGCCCTGACCACGGGAAACACGTCCGTCCTGCGGCCTAGCCCGGTCCGACCTCTAACCTGGGAGAGGCGAGCGCACACCCCTCGGCAGCAGCGCAGGGCCGGCCCTTTCCTGCCGCCTCAGGAGGGACACGGCCCAGAGCGGGGCGGTCAGCGGGGCAGGACCTCCCAGTGAGGACCGGAGGCGGCTGCCCTTCCCACGCTGCTCACAACACGCGAACCACAGGCACCACCGGGTCCGCGCGCGGGGGTTCTCTTGTTGACTCGCTCGATGCGAGCGCGCGCGGGGCCGGACAGGTGGGCGCCGGGAGGCGGGGGTGGGGTGGGGCGGGAGGCCCCCCGCGCGCGGGTCAGGTCCGTAGGAAAAGGTCCCCGCGGCTCTGGAGCCGCCATCGCCCAGAGCAGCCGGCGGGCGGGAAGCGGGGAGGGGCCGCCGAGCCCTGGCGCCCCGGGAGGGCGGCCACCTGTGGTCCCGGGCGGCCGGCCTCTGACACGGAAACACTTGCTGGTGGACCCGGGGGCGGCGGGGCAGCAGGGCCGGGCAGGATGGGACAGGCGCTCGGCGGCGGCGCGGGGGGCTGGGACCCCTCCGCCCGGGACAGAGTTACATAACCCGCCGCGTCCCTCCACGCCGGGCGGGGGGCCGAAGGGAGGCCAGTCCCGGGTCAGGGGCCCCTTCCCGCCTCCGCCCGCCTCCGAGCCGGGCAGCCCCTGCCGCCGCCCCGCACGGGCTGGGCCCCGGGCTCTCAGTTTCCGGCCCTGGCGCTCCCGCAACCCCAGAAACGCACACACAGACACCATAACAAAGGCGGCGGCCGCCGGGGGTTGGACGGGGGCCGCGGCGGGGCTGGGGGCCGCCCACCTGCCGGGCGGAGGGCACGGGCGCCCGTCGCGGCCGGGGCCACCCGCTGGCAGGCGGCCGGCGGGAGGAGGGGGTGCTCTGCGGTGCTACTTACTCTCGTCCGGCAACTGGTCGAGCTCCGCCATCTTGAACGAGCCGCGCCGCTTTTTCAAAGGCTGCCCGCCGCGGAGCATTGTGGGGCGGAGGCTGCTGCGAGGGAGGTTCGAATGCGAGCGCGGCCGCCGCCCGCCGTCCGCACCGCGCCGGCCGAGGCGTTGAGCGCTGGGCCCGCCGCTGGGAGGGGGCGCCGCGGGCGGAGCAGCCTCGCCGGTGCGCCCGGCCCGGCCGGAGGGGAGGCCGCGCCGAGAGGCCGGAGCTGGAGCGCGGGGGCGCCGCGCGAGCTCTGGAAGCCCCACCGCCCCTGCCCCACCGGGCTCGCTCCCGGCGGGCTGTCCGCTCCGAGGGGAGAGCGCCGGAGGGAGGGCGCGCGGCGGCACCTGTGGGCCGGGGTGGCCCCCGAGGGAACGCAGCTCCAAGTCCGTTTCCACGGGTCCCCAAACTTCCTTTCTCCGGAAAGCCGGGGGAGGGCACAGGCCGCAGCGTGCCGCGGGCCCGTCCAGGACTCGGGGTTCTGGTCGGGACACCCCCTCTCCAGTGTGGGGCGGGGGGCATGGCTGTCGGTCGCCGCGCGGGGCCCAGAAACCCCGACCACGGGGCGGACCCGGCGAGGACCCGGCAGGTCTGCAGAAGCCGGAGAGATGCCGTCCCTCGGCCCCGCTGTCGGGAAAGGAGCCGCCGCCTCCTTACGACTCGCCCCGCGGTGGCCGAGTCCCATTGGGTTCGGGCCTGAGGCCGGGCTGCGGGACCGGCCTGCTCGGGGAGGGGCGCTTGCCCGGAGCCAGACACCGGGGTCGGGTTTTCACGAAGGTGGTGCACGCGCCCACCTGTGTGCGGAAGGGAACCGTGAGCGATGGGTCCGGGTGAGACGAGAGGAGAGCCTGGAGGCCTCCAGGAGGAGGTGAGGGGGGCCGGCGGGCTCTGGGTCCGAGGCCTGGCTGGGATTTGGCTACTGGTTGTATAACCTCAGGTTTGTTTCTTAATTAAATTTATCAGTTTCTTGTGTGTGAAATACAGTAACAGGTTGTCTTGAAGATTAAACGAGCTGATGGATGAAAAAAACCTTATCTAATAGTTTCTAGCAGCCATTCTGGCTCAAATGTTAGCTATTGATACCCGCTTCTAAATAGGGGATGTTGTTAGTGATGCCATCTTTGTGCCTTGGGTAACTGGGTGCTGCTGGTGGGGAGGGGGTGGAACAGGGAGGCAGGATGTGAGCAGAGGTTTAAAAATTAAATGTCACCCAACATATTCTTACCTCCTTTCTAAGAATATAAAAAACCACTGACTTTTATTGTTACCCCTGGGTTGGGGGTTGGGGGTGAGGTGGGGAGGAAGTAGGATACTATCAATTGGAGATGAAGACAAGAAAAGGTCAACCCTCTGAAAATGAAAAATAGAAATAAATGCAAAGCCAGGGGAGTGGAAGTAAAAGTTTGAATGTAACTATGGGCGAGGTATCCTTAAACCAAGGCAAATCCTAAGGCGGGTTTCAAACACAATAGCAGGTCTGTTGTCTAAAGTATTTTCAGGCCAGCCAAAACCGGTCTGGCTCAGTGGATAGAGCGTCAGCCTGTGGGCTGAAGGGTCCCATGTTGGATTCTGGTCAAGGGCATGTACCTTAGTTTCCAGCACATCTCCAGCAGGGGGTGTGCAGGAGGCAGCTGATGGATGTTTCTCTTCTCATTGATGTTTCTAATTCTCTATCCCTCTCCCTTCCTCTCTGTAAAAAAGTAAAACATATATATTTTAATATATTTTATTAATTTTAGAGAAGAAGGGAGAGGGAGAGAGAAATATCAGTGATGAGAGAGAATCATTGATTGGCTGCCTCTTGCACGCCTCCTACTGAGGATCCAGCTGGCAACCCAGGCATGTGCCAAATCAGCTAGGGCAATAAAATATATTTTTAAAAATAATGCAAAGAGACAACTTGCAGAATGGAAGGAAATACTTGCAAATCATATATCTCATAAGGGATTTACTAGTATACCTAAAATATCTAAGGGAATTATATCCAAATTAATCCAATTCAAAAATGGGGAAAGGCTCAAAAGAAGATACAATAAACCAATATGCACATGAAAAGTTGCTCAACATCATTAGTCATTAGGGAAGTACAAATCACAACCACAATAAGGTACCACTTCACACCCCCTGAGGTGGCTATAATCAGACAGTAACAAGTGTTGGCAAAGTTGTGGAGAAATTGAAACTTGTCCACAGCTTGTAGGAATGTAAAATGGTGCAGCCACTATAATAACTTAAACATAGATTTACTATATGACCTAGTAATTTCACTTATGAATATAGACATATGTTGGAGATATTGTGGGTTCATTTCCAGGCCATCTTTCTGCTTGGAGAAGCTGGCCTTAAATTTATAACAAACAAATAAACACATCTGCGAAGCACAATAAAACAAGGTATGCCTGTATATACCAACAGAATTGAAAGCATGGTTGTGAGATACTCAAACACCCTTGTTCATAGCATTTTTTTAAAATATATTTTATTGGTATTTTACAGAGAGGAAGGGAGAAGGATAGCTAGAAACATCGATGAAAGAGAGACATCGATCGGCTGCCTCTTGCACACTCCCTACTGGGTATGTGCCCACAAGGAAGGTACATGACCTTGACTGGAATCCAACCTGGGACCCTTGAGTCCACCGGCCAATGCTCTATCCACTGAGCCAAACCGATTAGGGCATTGTTCATAGCATTATTCACAGCAGTCAAGAGGTGGAAGTAATTTAAGTGTCCCTCAATGGATGAAGGGATAAATGAAATGCGGCTACACATACAATGGAATATTATTCAGCCTTAAAAAGAAGGAAACTGATACACGCTATAACATGGATGAATCTTGAGGATATACTGAGAGAAGGCAGCCATCAGAAGACTAATACTCTATGATTCCACTTACATGAGGTGCACAGAGTGGTCAACATTACAGAGGCAGGAAGAAGACGTGGTTACCTGAGGGTAAGGGGAGGGATAACTGGGGAATTATTCTAGTGGTATGGCATTTCAGTTCAGGAAGATGGAAAAGTTCTGGAGATGGGAGGTGGTTGTGGTTTGCATAGCCACATGAATATACATAATGCAACTGAACTGTACCCTTAAAAATGGTTAAATTTTGTGTATATTTGATCACAGTAAGAAATTCTCTTTTGCACTTACAGTATGACCCCAGTTATAAATGTACACCCATGGTTAAAGTCCAGGATCAGCCCTGCCCAGTGTGGCTCCGTTGGCTGAGCGTCCTGCCAGACACCAAGAGGCCCCAATTCCATTCCTGGTCAGGGCAGCGCTTGGTTCACAGGCTGTATCCCCAATAGGAGGCGACTGAGCAAGTGATGTTTCTCCCTCTCCCTTCCTCCGTAAAATCAATAAAAACATTTTAAAAATCCAGAAGGAAAGATAGCCCTGGGTGATAGGATTATGGGTAGTTTTATTTTCTTTGTATTTATCATTTTTTCTACAGTAACATTCTTACTACTTTTATAATAAAAGCACCTATTGAAAAAATGTATATTCATATAATGGAATATTATTGGGCCATACGAAGAGATTAGGAGAGAAACCAAGATGGCAGCATAGATAAAGACCTGGACTTTCGGGCTCGAACAACCACTTCAAAACTACAACTAAAAGACAAAACCACAGGAAGGCTGGCTGAGTGGAAATTCTACAACTAGAAGGAAGAAAAAGCACACTGAAACACAGGAGCTGCGGAAGGCAGAGGTTCAGAGGCGCGCACATGGAGAGGGCTGGCAACTGAGTACGCAGCTGGATTTTTCAGTCTGGAGGGAGAAACAAGCTCTGACTGCTGCTCTGAACTCCAGTTCCGGTCAAGACTCTGGGGACCGAGACTCATACGGGGAGAAATTGGACTGTCTGGCATCAGGTGGAACTTGAGGGCAGCTTTCTCTCAGAGGTGCCTGCAAAGATTACCGAGAGACACTGAGACCCGAGGCCCGTTAGGGGAGGGCCGATGGGAAGCCATTGCTGTTTGCTCTGCCCTAGGACCCCGCCATACCCAAGTGTGTGCAGAGGCTTCTGCATATGAATGGCCTGGTCCTTTGAAATCTAAAATTACCTAGTAAATTGGAGCTGGGTCAGAGAGACCCAGAACATTCAAAGAATGGTTTCACAGCAGCTTGTATTGCCTCACACCTGGGCCTCATCTGGGCACCTCCAAACCCCAAACAAAGAAGAGGAATCTGCAGATCTCCCCATAGCTCCTGCTGGGTGGCCTCAAGCAGAGGCTAAATTAGCACCTCCTTGGAGATAGGTCCAAGAGCCAGTGTATCCAGTGACCAGAGGAGGATCATCCAGATTACTACTCTTCATATCCATAAGAGACACACTCGGAGCAGACTCAGTGAGCACCAATGCCCCAGTGAACCAAGTGTTGCCTCATAAGGGTGTCTCCAGCACAGAAGTTCTCCCATCGTAGACACAGCTGATCCTCACAGCCAATTGGCCTGGGGGTCAATTCCTTCCAGTGATACCAACAATCCAGGCTTAACTACAACAAGACTGTACACACAGTCCACAAAAAGGTGCACCAAGAGTGTCCACCTCAGGTAACTGGGTAGGCTGAGCCACTGGGCCTATAGGACACCTAGCACATAAAGCCATTCTGTCAACACAGGGAAGCAGCCAAAATTCAGACAAAGAAACAGGTCACAAATGAAAGAAATGGAGGATATAGAGTTCAAAACCACGGTTATATGGTTTTTCAAGAATTTCCTAGAAACCGCCAATAAATTTAGTGAGACCCTCAAGGATATGAAAAAGGACCAACTAGAAATTAAGTATACACTGATTGAAATAAAGAATAATATACAGAGATCCAACAGCAGACTAGAGGAATGCAAGAATCAAGTCAAAGATTTAAAATACAAAGAAACAAAAAAACACCCAACTGGAAAAGAAAAAAGAATCCGAAAATATGAAGAAAGGGTAAGGAGCCTGTGGGACAACTTCAAGCATACCAACATCAGAATTATTTGGGGTGCCAGAAGAAGAGAGAGCAAGATACTGAAAACCTATTTGAAGAAATAATGACAAAAAACTTACCCCATCTGGTGAAAGAAAAGGAATCCCAAGAGGACCACATCAAGACACATCATAGTTAAAATGCTAAGAGCAAAAGACAATATTAAAAGCAGCAAGAGAAAAAGTTACTTACAAGGGAGCACCCATATGATTGTCAGCTGATTTCTCAACAGAAACTATGCAGGCCATATGGAGTGGCAAGAAATATTCAGTGATGAATAGCAAGAACCTACAACCAAGATTACCTAGCAAGAGTTGTTCAGATAAAGAGCTTCACAGATAAGAAAAAGCTAAAGGAATTCATCAACACCAAACCAGTATTATATGAACTGCTGAAAGGTATTCTTTAAGAAGAGAAGAAGAAAAAGGTAAAGATAAAAGAACAACAAATACATATATATCTATCAACAAGTGAGCCTAAAATTCAAGTGAATAAAAAATCTGATTAGCAGAATAAACTGGTGAATATAATAGAATTAGGGGCATAGAAAGGGAGTGGACTGACAGTCCTCAGGGGGAAAGAGAAATGGGGGGGTGCAGGAAGAGACTGGACAGAAATCATGCACCTATGGGAGAGGACATTGTGGGGATAAGGGTATGGGGTGGCATCGGAACTAGGTGTACAGGAGCTATGGGGGGAAAAGAGGAACAATTGTAATAATCTGAACAATAAAGATTTATTTTAAAAAAGAGATGAAGTACTAATACATAGTACAACATAAGTGGACCTTAAGGAACACATTATGCTAAGTGAAAGAAGTCACAAAACACCACATATTGTCTGATTTTATTGATATGAAATGTACAGAACAGACAAATCCATATAAATAGAAAGTAGATTAGTGGCTGCACAACTCTACATATACTAAAAACCATTGAATCACACAATTTAAATAGGTGAATTGTGTGGTATGTCAATTATCTATAACAATAAGTGAAATATGCTAATTAGATAAACGTCCTTCTGAACAAAGCCAGGGCTGCAAGGGAAGCCTGGGTCCGTGTGTCGGACGAAAGCTGATGACAACAGCGGGGGGAAGTAAGGTTTATTCTTGCACAAATTTCGTGCATTGGGCCACTAGTATCTCAATAAAGTACAAGAAAAAATCTTATACTAAAATATGAACATCCCCCCAACCTTGCAGGGACCTGAACCCTCATTCCTTTTGAGGGAGGTCTCCTGCCCCCATGGCTGCTTCAACTTCCCATGCCCAGCTCAGATCAGGACCCAGGTAACAAGAGACTTGGCCAACAGCAGCTGCCCTATATCTAAATGCAGCCTACCACCAGGAATGCTCAAACCCTACTCAAGAATGCAAAGAATCTTTTCCACTAATATTTACAGGGTAAACTAAAATTGTTGGTAGAGTATTAAATTTGACAGTAAAATAGTAATCAAGTTTTCAGATTAAATTGGCTATTTGAAATAAGTGAATATTGCTTTCTATTAAATAGGAATCATTTCTATAATGGTAATTCCAAAAGGGTTCCTTGGAATAAGAAAAAAGCGATTTATTTTTTCACTTGGTTCTCAAGATTTTCTCCAAAATCATTTCTTTGTGATGGTTTTGCTTTCGAACGAGAGAGGGAATCATCTGAAGGCTCTGGGTGTCAATGGCTCTCACTCCTGCGCTTGGATGGAAACCTTATGGCGCTTGGCTGGCTCCTCAGCTGAGTGGTTGAGGCAAAATCCCAACAGCGCGAGGGGCTTTTGGTCCAGAGGTGTTCCTGACCCAGAGAAGCTGGTTTTATTTCTGGTCGCCCTTGGAACAAGCAGGGCTATGCCGAGGACTCGGGCCCAGGCACCGCTGTGGTCTCCTGAGACCCGTTTTAACAAACGGTGCTGGCCAGTGTCATCTGTCCGTGGGGGTCTCCCTCACGGGCCCCGGATTGAGCGGACCACCTGGGCAGGAAGACTGTGGAAATGACCTGGAGCCAGAGCTTCAGGAGGCAGCCACACCACCCGCTCACCTCCCACCAGGAAGCCCAACTCCTCCCAGCGGGCACGCCGCCACCAGCCACCAGTGCAGGAAGCGTGCACAGCGCCCGCCCGCAGGGAGAGCCCCTTGTGCTAACCAGCCTTCTCAGGGGCGCCGTGGCCAGAGATTTAAGTGAGTCGGAGTTTCGCTGGGAACATCATCCTGCACTTCCCTCTGAGGGGTCTTCGAGTGGCCCCTACTCCTCCACCCCCTGGAGGGCTGTGGAGTGGGGCCGCTTCCTCTTTCCTGCTGTTAAAGATAGATTGGCCCCTTTTCATTTCCAGAGTCTTCCTGCTCCTCATGGTGGGAGCAGGCACTCAGCAGTTGGGGCCAACACAGAGACCTTCCGAGACTCCAGAACTTCACTATGGTCTCCCAGTGGGGTCCTGTCCCCCGTTTCCCTCTTCCCCTTAACCAACCTGCAGGGCGCACAGATTCCCTCCCCTTGGAGGTCCACCTTTTTCTCTTAAAACCCAACTTCCCAATCAGAAAGGCAGGCCGTCCTGTGCGAGCGCCTCTGGAAGTGAGGGCCCAGTGGCTGGGGGTGGCAGCCAGGTCTGGCTGGAGGGTGGGAGGGGCCGCAGAGGAAGGCCTTGCTGAGGTAGCAGCAGACAGCCCTGCTGCCTGGGCATGGCCAGCGCCTGTGCTGCCTGGGTACCCAGGGCTGTCAAGCGGAAAGCTGATGAAGACTTCCAAAATGCAGTGTGTGCTGTAAGGGGTCTGAGGAATTGCAGCACGCGGATTTGCCATGCTCCAAGACATGGTCTGGGCAAGGGATGTGAGGGGTTTAGGGGGGATGGGATGGCAGCAGGAAGCCAGACAGCACCTGCCAAGTTCGAGGAGCCCAGTGAGGACCCCTGAAACGCTAATGAGCGCATCCCGAGAGCCAGTGTCATGTGACTGTCAGGGCCAGGCTCCAGGGAGGGGAGACAGCTCCTATTCCCCAGCCTTTGCCACCTCCCGGCTTCCCAGCACACCTCCGGGACAGCCTTTCCTCCTCAGCAGGTTTGGGCTAGGAACTTGGACAGGAAGTCAAGAGGCTGAGAAAGAGAGCAACTGCCTTCCCTTCCCAGAGCAGACCCCCAGCCTGGCAGCAGAGCAGAGGCCACAAGCTCAGATAGGACCGTAATCCTCGCCCCGGGCGTTCCCGTTGCTGAGTTGAAACTGAATCTCGGAGTCACAAAGGGCAAGTGGCAGGGCCTGAGCTTTCACCAGTGACAGGAGTTGCACGGAGCAATCTGTGAAGGGCAGTGGGAGAAAAACCAATGCTTTTGATCCCAAGGTGTGCTTGTTCAACATAATGGCAGGGCATCCGAGGCTTCCTCTGTTGTTGTCACGAGCAGGGCCTGCCTGGTGCGGGTCCTGCCCTGGGGAGGCTTGTGGGAGGTGCCCACAACCTGGCTGCGGCCCTGGGAGACCTAAGTGGGGCACAGCCAGTTGGCACTGCTTCCCGGCATCCTGGGCACCACCCCAAGGAATGGAATCAGACTCCAGGCAACCAGAACAGAACCATCCTCCGGGCAAGGACACGGGCCTAACAACAAACCCACTGAGGAAAGGCTGAGGGCATGTCCCAGGGGTGCCCAGCGCCAGCGCAGGCGTTGCTGAACCCCGTCTGAGGTCAGCACTCCCAAGCACCGCCACGCAGACTATTCTGGGCAACTGTGCCTGTTCTTGGGGTGACGGACATCTTTTTCACAGGAGGGAGGGACTCTACAGTGTTTCTGCAAGTCCTTGCACTCAGCCACCGAGGAACTGTGGGCTAAGGACCCAGCGCCTATAGAGTGCCTGTGAGAAGCTGCCCTCACCTCCAGGAAGTCAGGCACTCGGCCTACCCTGACCTGCTGGGCCCTAATGGCAGAGCCCACCTCCCCCTGAACAGGTTAAATGCCAGGCATTCTCCGCCCAAGCGCCCTTGCAGCAGGGCCACTGGCCTGTCCCAGCCCTCACTGAGCTGCATCTATGGGACAATGGAGTGCTTTTCTGGTACAAATGGCAGGAGCGGGTAGCTCCCTCCCCCTCTCCTGCCTTTGGATGCTGATACCAAGAGTCCAGGTGCCATCTAGCAACTGTGGAGGGACCAAGAGGAAAACGAGCTTATGAGTCAATCCTGCCATGGTCCGCTTCTTGGCAAGGGGTCATTTGTCCTTCCTGTTGGAGCTGCTGTCGGGTTTTCATTTTCTCATGGCTGAGACTCCCTAATGACCACTGAGCATCTTCTATGTGTTCATGGCCCAGCTTAGGGGGCGGAGAACTCGAGTCTGGTCTCCTCATTCTACCAATGTCTTCTCTGGTGCTCAGCTTCCTTCAGTGACCAGTCATCAGCGTGAACAGCAAAGGGACTGGGGCACAGATCACCTGGCCCAGGGGCTATCTTTCTGGATAAATTTTTTTTTTGTGTGTGTGTGTGGGGGGGGGGGGGATAGGGAATGGACATCATTCTAGGAAATACGTGTTCTTAACCTGCTCAAATGCAGCCTGTGCTGGGACCTGGACAGTCTCCTCTGAGCCTGTTGCCACATATGCTTACTCCACAGAAGGAGCCAGGAGGTCCCTGGCATCTGTGGTGTTTCTTCCTGATCACAGTTCCTCCCCAGCATCGGCTCCTCCTGGAGTGGCTCAGAGGCTGGACCAGGAGCTTGGGGCAGGCTCTCTTCCTTCGTGTCACTGAAGAGCAATCTTGGTCATTGCCCAAGATGTGAGGTCGGCCCCCGGCCCGCTATGTGCAAGGGCCAGGCAGGAGCTGGGATTGCCATCTGTTTCCCCCGGCCTCCACCAGCGCTGCGTCTTGCTGTCCTCAGCACCCCACAGGCCTGCCGGCTCTATAATCCGGGCTCTTGTGGATTCAGACAAAGTTGTCTTTAAACACTGTGTTTCTGGAATGCCTGGGAGCCCTAGGCAGACACAGATCACAACAGCCTTGTTCTACTGGCTCACCAACGCTGCACACGCCTCATTCAAATCCAAGCTGCCTGGCCTGGCCGGAGGACCGCCACCAGTTGGCTTGGCACCTGCCGCAGCAGCACTATTCTGAGCCCCACAGGCCGGCCAGCAAGTGGGGCTGTGCTTGTAGGGCGCTGGAGAGTTTGATCCCTTTAGCCAACATGGGGGACGGGGAGGAAGCCCAGCGTCACTGTGCCATTTCCCAGGAAATTAAAAGGGGGCGGATCTCTTGCTGAGCCAGCGTCAGGCTCTTCCTCCACAGCAGCTCCCTGCGACTTAGGACGTTGTTTCCGTCTTTGTCCCTGGTTCCTCCATTTTTACTCGAGACACCTACACTATCAACAGCAATAGTGCCTTAAAACTACTGAGGGGTCACTGAGGCCAGGAACAGTGCAAAGAACTTTCCAGGGTTAGCACCCATCCTCCATACCTTGCAGAGGTAGGCTAGGTCCTGAGGTTTCAGAGACTTGGAATGACTTGGTTCATCTTCCCAAAGCCAGAGAGGCATGGCTGAAAGGGTGCGACAGTGGGATCCCTGGCTCAGGCGACCGACCAGGAATACAGAGTTCTCTCTGAGGGGTCTGGCCTTTGCCTACCAGCTGAGCCCACAACTGGCTCTGGAGGGCTGGGGAGTGGAGGCAGGCAGCAGCATCCCCCACAGAGTGACCCTTATAATCGAGACCACAAAGACCAGGACACGGAGAAAGCTGGCCCTGCTCTCAGAAGCCAGAAAAAGGGGCCAACAGGCTACTGTAGCATCCTCCAGGCAGTCACCAGCAAAAGCCCAGGAGGCAGTGGGGGGAAGACACCGTTCCTTAAAATGAAATGAATCTCTCTATATAAAAGCCTAAGTGACAGAGTGACTGGTTGCTATGATACACACTGACCATCGGGGAGTCATGTGTGCAATGAAAGAGCTGTCCCCTGGTGGTCAGTGTGCTCCCACAGCCAGCCAACCTCCTGCAGTCCCTCCCCCGAGTCGGCTGTCTGTCCTTCCCTACCCATCAGCCTCAAAAGCTAGCCACACTGAGGGATCCCACCCATGCATGAATTCATGCACCAGGCCTCTAGTAAATAAATCATCCCCATCTTTTGGGAATTGAAACACAGAATTTAAGGGAAAGGAAGTGACACCACTTAGGGAAATATGAAATCCTTAGCACATGTGGGGAATATTGGGAGTGAAATAAAACCAGCCAGCTCTAGCTGGTTTGACCCTATGGTAGAGTGTTGGCCTGTAGACCAAAGGGTCCTAGGTTTGATTCTGGCCAAGGGCCCATCCCTTGGTTGCGGGCTCCTCCCTGGCCCGGGCCCTGATCAGGGTTCATGCAGGAGGCAGCCAATCTATACGTTTCTCTCACATCGATGCCTCTATCTCTCCCTCTGCACCGCTCTCTCTAAAAACCAATGGAAAAATATCTGTAGGTGAGGATTAAAATAAACATATAAAACGAAAACAAAGAACAAGAAAAGCCAGCCCAACAGGTCAAAGATAAACCATCCCAGATACTCAGACTTCCACAGTGAGAAGACACACAGCCGGTGCACGCCCTGGCCATTGGTTGTTGGTTGGAGTGCTGCCCGTACACCAAAAGGTTGCAGTTCGAACCCTGGCTGAGGAGCCTCTCACACTGATCAATGTTTCTCTCTGCCCTCACCTCCTCTCTCCAAAATCTACCGAAGGCCAGCGCATCGCTGGCTTTCAGTGTGAGCATTTCAGAGCTCATTCACACCGCGTGAGCGCTCCACGCTAACATGGGGCCAGGCTGCCTAGGCTGCACTGAGGGCCGCCCCACATGCAGCTCTTGGCTGCAGCCTCCATGGCTCTGGTATGCTGCAGGAACGGCTATTTTCTTAAAAACAAAACAAAAATCTCTTAACTGATTTTAGGTAAAGCAGCTTCCACAGAACATGTGTGACGGTGGCCCCCAGCGTCTCTGGCTGGCTGGCACAGTGCTCACAGCATTTGCTGTGTAGTGTCCTCCGCTCCCAAGGGCAGTGCATCTGCCCCCGGCACATTTCGGGGTTTCCCAGAAACCAGCCAACCTCCCGTCGTCTTTGTGGACCCGGCACCGTGAAGACTGACTAGACTTGTCAGGATGAGACCAACACAACACACAGAAATGCAGCAGCCACATTCACATGAACGCAGAATTATTATTGGTCCTTGAAAATGTCAGTGATATAATTTAACTGGGAAAACAAAGTTGCTCATAGGGAAGTCAAGAGTTTCAAACGCAATTTTCAATTTGCTCCACTACACACCCCGAGAAGGCCCGGGCCAGCAGCCTGCAGAAAAGGAAGCACCTTTTGTTTCTGAGGAGAAGTGGTTATTGGTCTCACGTCCTTCACCAGCAAACACCCCAAAACTAAAAGGGTGACAACAAATGTCAAAGGAAAAACCTAAATATTATGAAATTAGTTTTTATTTTTACCTCAAAATAAATGCTTAACATTTTCAAAACTAAAAAAGAACACTTAAGTGTAGGGTGGAAGATCAGGTTTTCCTTTTCTGGGAAACCAGGAAGTCAGAACTTCGAATGTGGCCTAGTCTCTCCTTAGGACTAGTCTAGACAGACCCCGTCCTTCCCACTTCTCCGTCGTCAGTGAACCCACAGGTTATGCTGGCAGGAAAACCCCCAAGTCCCCAACCAACCTGACCAATGGATCTGAAAAGTTTGGAAAAATCGTTGAACATGTGACCCAATGTTCAAATCTCTCTGAGGGGTTCCGTGAAGGCACGCCCTTGGCACCCCAGCTGTGGCCTCTGCCTGCCGTCAAGTGCCAAGCAACCAGGCAAATTCATGCCAGTGGCTGGGCGGGGCTGTGCCTCGGCCTCGCGCCAGCTCACCACAGGGACGTCTTAAAGTTGAACTTTAGCTTCAGCAGGTACTTCAGGTTCACCTGAGCAGTGTCATAGACAATGTACCTGGAGAGGAAATGTGTCAAGGAGGCAATGGTTTCTGAGTGGAGTGCGTGACCCAACTGGACAGAAAGCTCGACTGGGTGCCTCCTGTAAACTGGGCTGCTCAGGTGGTGCCAGGCTCACTCAGGGTGGGCAGGCCAGTGAGGGAAGGGTCACCAGGAGGCTATCTGAGGGCAGCCTCCCAGCCCACTGGCTGCACACAGGGCCACACGTGAAGGATACTCGTTGTACAGCAGGGAGGTGTCATCAACACCAGACGACACCCCAGGCCCCAGAGGAACCTCCACCCCATCCAGAGTGACACTAGCGGAAGGGTCAGGGGTCGTCTTGCCCAAACCTGCGAAACAGAAGGCAGGAGTGAGACCACTGTGAGCCGAGGCCAAGAGTGCGCCAGGGCGGTGAATCTACTCATGTCAGATGTGTTCATTTTAAAGACAAATTTCACCCTCTGTCTTCTTCCCCACAGGAGACTGCAGGCTGCAATCGAGTTCCCAGAGTACCAGCCTCGGGTGATTCTGATGAGAAGGTGCATGCTGCACCCGCCCCTAACTCTACTTTGAGCAGAATTTCAAAGCAGTCCCTTTCCCAGGCAGCCAGGCAAGGGCCACACCCCGAGGGGCACTGGAACGAGGAGTAGGGTTAAACAGCAGCGCCAGCGCACCTCGCTGGCGGTGCTCACAGACTCCCCATGGCAGTTATGACACCAGGGCCGGCAGCGAGGGAAGCTTCTGAAGCGAGCCTCCAGCTGTGGCCCCGGGCCCACCGCATCTGGGGAGAGAAAGCTCCTGCAGTGCTGCCAGGTGACAGGGCAGAGCCACAGCTCTGGCAACACTTACCTTTGACACTGTGCTTGCCCTTGGGCAGCTTGCTGACGTGCAAAGCGTGCTTCAGCTCGTACCTGTTGTAGAGAGAACCATCTCAGAGGGCCTCTGGGGACAGGCTCTGACTCACAGAGGAGGTCAAGGTAGGGCAGGAGATAAGCTCCGAGAACCTAGCCCATCGTCCTGCTGGGGGCTCCCTCCACCCTGGCTGCAGACACGGAAGGCTCTTGTGCACAGCTCGTGCCAACGATTCCTGCTCTGCAGCCACGTCACAGGACGGTCCTATTCGGAGCCCCCCGGCGCAGGGGGTTTGTTCAGCCCCCCATCTCTGGACCCATCGGTTTTCTCTGCAGGTATTTAGAACTGGTACTGACACCACTTTCATCAAAGTTGGTCTCTGCACAGCAGTGAAGGGGCAACGGGTGACCCTACTTTATGCAGTGCAACCTCTCGCTTCCCAGCTCCTGCCTTGGGCTGGTGAGGCCTTCCTCCACCTTCCCCATTCACTTCCCTTCACAGGTTCCTGACCCCCTCCCCCCATGGGGCCTGTAATTGTGGAGGGAAGTCCAGGGTCACCCCCAGCCCAGGTGACTCTCTTCCTGGAGCCAACCTTCCCTCCTCATCTAGGGCCACCAGTCCCAACGCCCAACGCCAGGCACACTCACATGTTCCCAAGAGCAACCTCTCCCAAGAGAATCAAGCCCACCGGGTCTCCCTGGGATGTGTGGCAGTAGTTGGCACTCTTGGAGACCATGTCGGCGAAATAGATCCCTTTGCCGAACATGTAGCCTGTCTGCAGGGGGGAAAGGACAGCTGAGAGCCTTCTGACAGGTGTGGCCAGCAGCACCGCCTGTCATGGGTGCCAGAGAGCCGGGCCAAGCTGCGTGCTGCAGCCTGAACTCACAGCAGCCTGCTCCTTCCCCGGGTCTGCCAGGTGCTGAGTGGCCTCAGCGAGTGCTCATCTCTGGACCCACGTCCTCTCCTGCATCGAGGAGACCCACCTGGAGCTGTTGTGACCATCACGAGTCAGTAAATGCTCCCCTGGAACCTGACACCTGGAAACCACCAGTAAATGCCGGCTGTTCTGTTTATTCCTGAGGTTCAGTTCCAAAGGTCGGGTCACTCGCCCAAGTTACACACTGTGGCACAGCACTACTGACCCTTTTTACAGCCCTAAAAGGAGAGGCTCAGAAGACCACCGCCAAGTCCCTGTCCGGCTGCTCCCTTCTGCCATCAGGTGGGTGACACAGCCACCCTGGTGTCTGGGCAGGGCTTTCCTCATGTATCACCGTGTCCCCGAGGAAAACAGGGAGCTCCATGGAGGTCAGCCCGCTGGAAGGGGTACAGCAGGTGGGGACTCAGCTTGGCTCACAGCCCAAGTCTGTTCTCTGCATGTCAACACCCCAGTCAGCACTCCCAGCCGGGCCTGGACACCTCGCACACGAGCAGAAATACCAGAGACAGAGTTCGGGTCAGAAGAATGAGGGTGAAAGGGCCTCCTCAGGAGCTGTGCTAAGGGCCCGGTAACAGCCGAGTTAGCCACAACCGAGCCCAAACCTACATCTTCCCACCAGGCCCCTATCCACTGGGCACGCGCATGTTGCATCCAGGTACCAATTAAAGCTCTCTATGGAGCCAGCTGCAGAGAGAGGTACTGCCCACCCACTCTCCAGGCGAGCTACGTACCACAGGCGCTTCCGGGGGGGCGATCCGGAGACCCTGAGACAGAATCCCAGCGAAGTTGGTGGTTCTAGACCCGTGCCACAGCAACCTCCGGTTATGCAGCTGCTTGAATGGCTTGTAGCGCTGGTTTTCCCCTTCACGCTCGATCTTAAAGATCTTGTTGGAGTCGTCAGGAAAGGAGAGAGGTGAGAGAAACCATGTTACTCTGGTTAACCCAAGGGCCTGAACAGACACAAGAGAACTGAGCTGGGAAACAGAACGAATCAGATCCTAAAGGAAGGAAGGTGTTTCCAGCAGGCCGGGAGCGAGCAACCTGACTAGCCAATGTCCCTTCCAGCAGAGACCAGCTACAAAAACGAGTCATAGGTCTAGATGTACCACTAAGGCACTTCATCAAAAATAAAATCCTCACCCGAGGATATTTGTTTGTCCCCTTGACTTTTAGACAGAGTGGAAGGGAGGAGAGGGAGAAGGGAAAAAGAAAAGAGAGAGAGAGGGCCACATCAATTGGTTGCCTCCCTCAGGTGCCCCAACTGGGGCTGGGGATCAAAACTGCAACTGACTGGAAATCAAACAGAGACCCTTCAGTCTGCGGACGGACGCTCTAACCACTAAGCAACCCCGGCCAGGGCAAGGCACTTCATTTTGGATCTCTGATCATATTTCCTGATTCTAAAACCAGGTTTTAGGTTAGGAAACGTTCTTTACAGTAGAATAAACCCACCCCCAGACCAAAATACTGATTTTTCAGCTCAGTAAATAAAATTTCCCCTGGTTATTTCAAGCAAAGTTAAATGCTTTTTTCTACCCAGGTTGGAAGAAGGAGCAGGAAGAGCTGGCAGAGCGCGGAGAGCCTTACCTCGAGGACTTTCAAGTCATAGGCATTGTGTGTGGTCGCGTGAGTGTTCTTCACGTACTTCCTGATGACCTTGGCTTCCTCAGAGTCTCTGTCCACCACCTAGGAGAGGGCGTCTGGGTCTCAGCGCACACAGTGGGAGGAGAGCAGACAGGCTCAGGTGCACAAGTCACATGGCCATGGCCTTCAGGAAACCCGATGGGACTGAGAGCCCCACAGCTGGGGAGGGCCTAGGCTAGTGGTCCTACTTCCTTGGACATGCCTTCTTTGGGCTATGAGGAACCTAGAAACCTGGGCTCTGTCATCAGAGCCTTTATAACAAGGAGCCAGCTCCCAGGTCCGGTCAAGTCCAGTTTATGGAGGTAGGACATGTGGTGGGCCAGGAGGGGCGCCCCAAAGCAAAGACCTGCAATCCAAGGAACAAGGAGGCTGTCAACCGTGTTGGGGGGTGGGGCTCTGGACTCCTCAGGGCCATGCACACCCCAGCTCAGGCACCGCCCACTCCCTACCTGTCCGCAGTTAATGTAACCCGTGCTAAACGCGAGCGATAGGAGAAATACTGTGTTCTATCTCACGCTTGTATCCCGTGTTCAGAAAATAGGAATTCTGCTCTCCTTCCAGCCTCTTAGCACAACAACCCCTTCACAAAGAACAGACCCCAGCCTCCCATCAGGAAGGCGCCCCTGGCACCACACACGGCACAGGATGCTCCCTGCTCGGACCCAGTCCTGTGCTTCGTCCTAAGCGAGGAGCAGTGATGCTCTCGAGTGATGCAGACCCGCCCTCCCAGGCTCAGCAGACTCCAGGGAACCCGGACCCTAAGACTCTGCAGGGAGGACACAGGGGTGAGCAGAGAGGCGCCTGGGAGATGAGACCGGCTCCAGGCCAGGGCGAGCCAAGAGCCAAGGCTAACATCCCTCCTCCAAGGACTCCCGGCGTCACCTGGAGGACAGGGACCAGCACTGTCTCTACAGGTGCCATCAGGCCTTCCACCTCTGAATTGGATACCGTAACTCATCTAAGGCTTCTGCCACAAGTCTCCAAAAACAGGCCCCCCTAGAGGAGGAAGAGACCATCTGTCAGGCCCCTCAAAACCAGTCTCGACAGCAAACTGAGGCCTTGGCTGGAAGGTGTTCGGCTGTAGGGAAAACGGCCTGCGGCTTTCCAGGGATAGCACCTGAGATGCGGCAGCAAGGCCGGTGTGTGGCACCAGCCACCTGTGCTAGGGAGCTCTCCAGGAGACCTGGCACACATGGAGGTTCGGGGAACCATGCACTGGGGTGAGCGCTGAGGGTGCTTCCGAGAGGGTGGGCCCGTTACCTGAATGTCGGTTCTGAGCTTCTCATAGTTGACATCGATGGGGTCCTTGCTGCCGTCATCAGACCCTCCCCTGAGCAAGCTGTAGGCCACCTCGATGTCCAGCAGGTTGTCCAGCATTTCCACCTTGGCCTGGAGGGACAGAGAAAACCCTTGAGCGAGGGGCCATGTGAGGGAGAAGACTCGCCCAGTTCTGGAACAGAAAGCCTAACGAAGATAACGGCCTAAACGCACAGCGAGGGGGGGTGCCCGGCCGACCGGGCAGCCTGTAGCCGTCCCGCGCACACCGGGGAGTGTCTCTGTGGCGGCGGGCAGGAGCCGTGAGGCTGTGGGAAGGCCCGTCTTTCCTCTCGCCCAAACTGGTGACAGGTGGCACTTACACCGGCTGCCTGGCGAGGCAGGGCGGCTCTCCCACTGCCGGCTCTGGCCCCAGACGGGTGGGGGGGCCTGGGGGAAGCACCACATCTGCTCTGCCCATGATCTGTCTCCACCAATGTGGGCAGAACTCCACTTCCCAATAACACCGAAGGGCCTTCCCAGAGCTGGCCCTGCACTTGGAGACCACGACGTGGAGGGAGTCGCGGGCCAGCCCGGAGCAGCAGCGCAGCCCAGCAGACCCAGAGGCGCTACCTGCACACTGTCCGCGTTGCTCAGGAGCGGAGGCTTCTTCATCCCAAAGTCATGGGGGATCAGGGTGTAGAAGCGGTTGGAGAGATCCAGGATCTGGGAGTCGCTGCTGCCCTGGGACAAGGCCTTGAGGGGAGGGAGAGACAGACACAGGCTGAGGCAGCGCGAGGTCCAGCATGTGGCTGGGCTGCTCCTCTGGGAGGGGTGTGGCGGCGGATCCGGTGCCCTGGTGAGTGCAGAGCCTTCTTTGGTGCCACCCCCCTTGCAGCAGCAGGACCTCCGTCCTCAAACTGTGAGGCTCAGCACACAGCCACTGCCCATCGAGTCTCACTGGCACAGGAGTTGTGGCGTTCGAGCCACCGTGCAGGGTGAGCTGCGGACCCAGGTGTTGGCTTGTGGGAGCTGCTGTAAAATTCCTCTCCTTTTCGGATGCTTTGAAAACTTTTCATAATACATTAAAAGGGGAAAAATCCTCTGCTGTAAATTCAGTCTGGCCTCCTTCATCCACCAAACTCCACCTTTAAGACTGGGATTTCCTTTCAGGAGGTCCAGGTGGCAGGCACTGAAGGGCCAAGTCCCCCTTTCTGCCACAATCACAATCAGTGCTCGAGATGCAAAGGTACACAGACACACAGGGAGATGGAGGAGCTGGACCAGGGACACTGCATGCTTGGCAGACAGCCTAGGTGGACCAAGGATGGCAGAAGGGCAGCAAGCTGGCATCCACAAGCCTGCTTCTCACAGGGACATCAGCATCTCTGAGTCGTATAAATCGGGCCTGCTGCCATCTCCTGCTCTGTGCACGGTCCCAACTGGTGGGGACACTGCTTGAGACTGGCTCTATGTGACTTAACTGCATGTGTCAGGGACTCTACTCCAGCTCCAGCCAGAAAGCATTTCCCCAGCCCAACTGCCGCTGTGTGTGCTTTTCTTCTTTCACAAGCAGAGCCTGCCCACGACCCGCACCCTGCCCTCTACAAGTGAAACCCTCCAGGGCACTGATGGAAGGCTCTGTGGAGGGGGGACTATGAATGAAAGTGAGACATTATTTAGCTTCCTAATCAATAACTTCCTAGTAACTGCATAATAAATTCAGCCTAATTCTGAAGGACACACGAAATAAAATCTGAAGTTTTTTATGAGGTAGGAGAACCAACTTCCTCACCAAGTTTACAGAATGTTTACTTGAATGGAAACACTGCCAATTTGCTGGTTCTGTGAGCATCTTGCTCGGCAGCACTTATTAAACAAAGAACCCTCCATCGACCAGTACATCACTGACCTTGAGTAAACCTACCGCTGCATCCCCAAACCAGGGGCTGGCCAAGGGAGGCTGGCCCAGGAGAGCTACTGGCAGCTGGGACAGAGCAGCGCTGGTCCTCGCTTACCTGCTGGACCTCACTGAGGATCGAATATGCGGCCTGGATCTGCCTTTTGCTCAGCTTCCCCAAGGGCATCTTCTGAAGGTCAATCTGAGGAGACAGGGGGTCCCCTGAAAGGCAGGCTCTGTGCAGCATGGTGCTGGGTGAGGTGGGCAGATCACCTTCTTGGGCCTCCTGGGGCCCTGCGGGAAGCGTCCAGAGCTGCCCCATCTTCCTGGGGAGGTGCAGTCACCCAACTCCACATACTTTGCAGTCCGACCCCCACTCAGGAGCTGAGTCTATGAGGAGATTGCTACTTACGAGAGTCAGGAGAAGCCAGCCAGGCTCTCCAGCCCCCGAGTTCGATGTGAAATAGGCACACCCTTCCGGAAGATGCAGCGCATTCCCAACTCATTCCCAAATGAAGACGAGGTGAGCCAAGGCAGTCCCCGGAAGGAAACCACCATAAAGTGACTTTTCAAAGAGCCTGCCACCAGACACACGTTTACAGCAAGTCGCCAGTGATTCTTCTTCACATCAGCCACCACACAGGCCAAACATTTGCGCTGAGAATACTGCTACTGCGCAGGCCCCTCCCCGGTACCACTCTGCTCTGGGCTCAGAAGTCACCTCCTTGCAGGGAGCACCAGGTGCCCCTCCTGGGCATAAAGCTCCCAGGGCTACCATGTTTACTATGCACCTGTTACCGAGCCCCACGGGAAACCCCGCCAGGCAAGGAGTGGGTACCCTCCCTCGCCCTCTCACGGGCTGCCTTTAGCCTGTTCCAGGGCAGGGCCCCAGCCCTGTAGGTGAGAATTTCTTTAAATCACAGAAAAACCAAAGCACAGGAAGCTAGGAATGACACGTAGGGCAGTCCATCCGGGGCAGGGGAGAGGGGCTCAACCCCCCTCCCCATCCCACCCCCTCACTTAGCCTGGGGCTCAACCTCTTCCTAAAACAGCTGGAATGAATTTTATCTGTGAAGCAACTGCCAGAAGTTCCCTGCACTGTTGTCAGTGGTGATCACAGTAGTTCTACTGGAGTGGGCGCCCTGGACTGCCTGCTTATTGGGCCACAGAAAAAATGCTACAGACCCTGCCATGGCAACAAGGGGGAGCAAAGGGCAGGGGGCCCAGGAACTCAGGTACACTCTCCAGTAGACCTCTGCAAAGCACCCCAGGGCTCAGTACACCTTTTCTACTTCAGGCTTAAGAACGGAAAGATGCCAAATCCACTAAGCGCTGCTGAGCGCCCACTGCAGCCTCACAGACAGAACCGAACCACCAGGGCACGCACCTCATACTCCACCATGGCTTTCTTCATACTTTCCACATCGAAGATCATCTTAATGAGGTTCTGGACCGGCTTGGGGAGCATGGACTTGGTTCCAGGGTTTACTGTTAGTTTCTTCACCGCCTCTTCATCCTTTTGGGGAAAAGGCATGTTAAGGAGGAAAAGAAAACCAGTAAGAGACCCCATTTAACAACCCAAGTGGCAGTGGTGTCTGGGCCGCAGGCAGAGTGCCCAGGATGGACCGCCATCAGCAAAGGTGAGGCATCAGCCAACAGGGTGTGGGCGGCAGCTACCAGGAAGAGCGTGAGTTTGCAGAAGGATTGGACACTTCCAGGCACCCCCAAGTCCTCTGGACTGCCCATATTCTTACTCCAGCTGGCACTGCCACCGCTCACACCCCTCTCACATCCTAATCACTTCCTGCTCCTTGTCTCCTGCCCTTGGGTTGCTGGTATCCTGCATGGGAGTTTGCTCAAGGCCCACTTGTGCCCAACCCAGAAGGGCTTGGCAGCTAGGAGGGCAAACCCTGGGTCAAGGAACAGTGGACAGAATCTCCCCCCTTCCCTTACACTGCCTCTTCCCAGGCCAACTGCATGAAGGACTAAGTCTATACAGCCTTCTCCCAAAGCCTCAAGCCAGGCCACCTAACAGTGTTCAGTGCATCCAACTCAGCCAACCCCACCCCCAAACCTTCACCCCTCCTGACAAACTAAGAGTGGGAGGCTCGGCTCCTTACTGCCTGGCAGCCAAGGCTAAGCCAGGAGGACACTGTACTGAGATGCCTCGTCGTCTCTCACTTCTGAGCCACGAGAGGGCAGGGCGATGCTGCCTATCAGTGTCCACGAAAACGTGTTTCAAGGGAAGGGAGCTGCTCCTGATGCAGAGAGACCTGTGCTGTGCTCATGGCTGTTGTGGAATAGTTTTTTTTTTGGATGTACTCTTAACACGGAAACACTCAGCTTCTGGTTCTAACCTCACCGAGGAACAAACTCTTAACAGGTGAAAAGGCCTTATTTAAATGCACATACTCTGGCCCTAGCTGGTTTGGCTCAGTGGATAGAGCATCGGCCTGTGGACTGAATAGTTCCAGGTTCGATTCTAGTCAAGGGAGTATGACCGAGTTGCGGGCCAATCCCAGTGGGGGTGTGTAGGAGGCAGCAATCAGTGATTTTCTGTCATCACTGATGTTTCTCTCTCTCTCTCCCCGCCCCTTCCTTGCTGAAATCAATAAAAATATATTATAAACAAACAAACAAACCAACAAATAAATGCACATACTCTGCAACTCAGGAATTCCACCTCTCTGGTAATATCAGAAGTACAGGTATTTATATCAAACACCTATAACTAATCTAAACCCCTACTGGGGGAGGCACATTATATTGTTTGATAAATTATGAATTATGGCCACCCACAGGTTGGAGTTCTATAGAGCCTTAAGAAACGATTCTCTAGATCAATTTAATACAGTAATCACTAGTTCTGAAATGCAGCTAGTCTAAACTGAGATGTACAATAAGTGTTAAAATACACCAAATTTCAAAGAAAAGAACAGCAAAACCTCTCCACCTCATACTCATGGTGCGGACCACATTCATGAAGGGCACTGGATTTTACTGAATGCTATTTTGATGATCCTGTGGCTTTTAACCTTTATTCCATTCATGTTATATTGTACTGATTTTCTTATGGTAAACCACCCTTGCCTTCCTCAGAGAAATGCCTCCTGTGCTGCTAGACTGTTGGCGTTTTGTTGAGTTTTGCCTGTCACTGAGTCTTCACAGTGACACTGGTCTTGTTTTTCTGTGGTGTCTTTATCTGGCTTTTGTGTCGGGCTGACACTGGCCTCCTATACTGAAAGGAGGAGTTGGGAGTTTCTTCCCATTCTGTTTGTTTGTTTTTGGAAAGTTTGTGAGAGACGTGTACTAATTCTTTAAACATGTGGTAGCGTTTACCAGCCATGCCATCTGATTCATGGAATGTCTCTAAAAGCGTATGGTAATCCTTGCCTTGGCCACACCGGACGGTGTAAGAGGTTTCCATGGTTACCTGGCCATAGTCAATCTCCAGGGGGTAGAACTTTTTAGGGTGCTTCGTGAAGTTCTCGGAGTGCCAGGCATTCCCTGTTTTCTCTTCATATAATTTCATGAAATGCTCAATGGCATCCTCCTTGGACGGCATCTGCTCCAGTTTGTTACTGCCAATCACCGTGCCCACGCGGCCCCAGGACCTGAATATCCAGTACCTGTGAGGGCAGCAAGCGGGGAGAGGAGGAGCAATCCCCAATCTGTGGGTCAGCTGGTAACATTTCTGGAGGAGGTCCCTTTCTCAGTCTACTTGAGTGAGAAAGAAATCAAATACCCTAAAATGACGAGTAACAGTGGAACAAAGGGAACTGACATTACAATCAAGAACACTTACTTTACTTTCATTGAATTGATGGTTATAATAAGTTTAAAGTAATTAAAAAACGGCCTTTCAAGTTGCCTTTAAAAAGTGCCCACCCCTAGCCAGTTTGGCTCAGTGGATAGAGCATAGGCCTGCAGAGTGAAAGGTCCCAGGTTCCATTCTGGTCAAGAGCACATGCCCAGGTTGTGGGCTTGATTACCAGTGGGGGACGTGCAGGAGGCAGCCCATCAATTATTCCCTTTGATCATTGATGTTTCTATTTCTCCCTCTCCTTTCCTCTCTGATTAAAACATAATAATAATGAATTAAAGAAAAAAAATGCCCAAAGAAATGCAGCAAGTATCATTTAGAAGTCATGTGTTTGAAGAGATGCAGCCATTAAGATAATACAGAACTTTTGGTTCAGCTCAGAAGCTGAGGTGCGATGAGATGGCAAGGTGTGGCACAGTGCATACAGGGTCAGCACCTTCAGACACAGGCTACCATTTGTTTCCATCTCAACTCAGGGTACATATCATGGGTACTCCCTAGCTCCTGTGTTGCCTAGCTTTGACTAAGTTAATTTTTCTTTCTTTAAAAAAAAAAAAATATTTTATTGACTTTTTACAGAGAAGAAGGGAGAGGGAAAGTTAGACACACCGATGAGAGAGAAACATCAATCAGCTGCCTCTTGCACACTCCCTACTGGGGATGTGCCCGCAACCAAGGTACATGCCCTTGACTGGAATCGAATCTGGGACCCTCAGTCTGACGCTCTATCCACTGAGCTAAACAGGTTTTGGCTAAGTTAATTTTTCTTAGAGGAAGTAATAAATAAGTTAAATCTTACATCACTTTAAGTATAAATGTAAAATTTGTATGTCTTTTAATTTAAAGGCAGAGTTCAAAGGCTTGGGCAGTGTGGCTCAGTGGTTGAGTGTCAACCGATGAACCAGGAGGTCACGGTTCAATTCCTGGTCAGGGCACACGCCTGGGTTACAGGCTCCATCCCCAGTGTGGGGCGTGCAGGAGACAGCTGATCAACAATTCTCTCTCATCACTGATGTTTCTCTCTCTCCCTCTCCCTTTTATCTCTGAAATCAATAAAAATATATTTTTAAAAAAGAAAGAAAATTTGGGGCTTCCTGCTGTTTTCCTGGGCTATTGCTCAAAAGTATATAAGTTTATTCTATTAGGTTCTTTCCATTCTGAAAACATTTTCTGATCCTAATAACCTATACCACCCTTTCACTCTAAAACCCTGCAAGCCCAGGAAAACGCATACATCCACCACCACCATTAGAATTTCTTGCTAGTGGTGGGGAACATTATTCTCATTGCATTGCCTGTCATTTAAGAGACCATGACTGTATTTCTACAAAAACCCAATCCTTCTCCTGCAGTACAACATACATCTAGCTTTCCGAAGGTGTATTTTTACAAGCAAGAAACCATTTTTGACTTTCAAATCTGACCACAGTAGACAATGAACTAAACGACAGTTGCAGTGTATTTCTTTAGACATGTTTAGTTGCCAACCAAATACTCTGTATTCTTTACAGTCACCCCTGACGCCCCTCTTTAAAGGAAACGTCTGTGAAAGATGACACGGCCAGAAGAACCTGAGTCTACAGATGGAGGCTAGCAGGGTTCCCAGCGCTGGCTTTTCACTTCCTGAGCTGCCCACCCCGAGGGGTTGCCTTTCCACTAGGAAACCTTTAGGATCTCCCAGAGTTACAATGGGTCAGTGATTTCCATGTGCTAAAAGAGTGTAACGTGAACGTAATTTTTAAACAAGTGTTCTGACCGTTAGAATGAACTCCTTCCATGTAACACTCCACCCACACAGCCCCCCGCCACGTCGGCTGTAATAGGGACATCAACCAGCGGTGTGGACGGAGAAAGCAGTCCAGCCCTCAGCACCCCAGAACTGGCCCTCGCCTCATTCTATCTAAAAAATAACAACAAAAAAGGCAAATCCAAACCTCTTCAGTAACTAGAATCTGAAGTAAAATTTGCAAGTTCAGTACTTGCTGACCTTGACTTGCTCCAGAAATGGAGAAACATGAGTGTGGGTACGAGAAACTCCAGAACCTTAAGGGAGCGTAAGGAGAGTTGGGAGATTGTGTGACCAATGTGGCCGATGGAGAGGGCCCCATGGACCCAGGAGAGCCAAACTGACGGGGGAGGGTGCTTTTCCTCTCCCACCGAAGCCTCATTACGCCCCATGTTCCTTGTGAGGGGACAGAAGGCCCAGGCGTGGAGAAAACTCGGGTTCCTGAGGCTGATGGCACAGAAGGCGGCCACCCTCTCCTGGAGCACAGCTCCCCGAACACACCCCGTCCCAGAACACACCTGCTTCCTTTGTCATCTTCCAGGAGCTGCAGCTTGTAATAGGAGTTGGTTCCTTTAGCAATGTCCACCAGGCCCAGTGTGGCGCTGAAGACCTTCCCGCCTTTCTCCAGGACGTGTGCCGAGCGTTCCAGACCTGTCGTGGAGACAGGGTCCATAGCTCCTCCCCCAAGAGGGGCCAGGGTGCCCAGGGGTTAGGGGTCTCTGGGCAGAGTCCACACCTGCTTGAACACCTAGCACCACCTCTGGAGGTTCCCCACAAGTGTGTGCTCTCAGCACAGGATGTGGCGGTGGGAGCCCTTTGGGGGCAGGCAGGCCCCACTCTGCTCCCATCATCCCTGCTTGCTCACCAGAATCAGGATCAACAGCAGCTCCTCCTTTAAGAGTTAATTTCACTGTCTTTTCAGATTTGTTGTTTCCTGAGAAGGGGAGAGAGGAATGTGAAAATTAAAAGTAAATTAAAAAGGGGAAGCAAGACAAGTGGATCATTTCCACTTGTGTCCTATGCCTACACGGGACCGTGAGCCTTTCACACCAGGCATTCGGCACATGCGGACTGGGGACACAGTGCCCTCGGACCCACTGGGCCACTGGCATCACGGCTCTGTCCCAGATGGCAGCTCTGGGCCTCACCTTCCTCTTTGACGGGGGCCTTGCTCTTTTTGGAGACTGCAGCCCCCGACTTCCCTTTTGGAGCCACGACTTCGACAGACTCCTCCTTCACCTCGGCCCCCCAGGGGGACAAGAGATGGGCTGAGACCAGCTCCTGGAAGCTCTTGATTGAGGCAGCAATGTCCTGGAGAAAATCCTCAGACACCACTCGAATGTTGCTCTCTTTTACTTCCTCCATCTTTTTATTCATCTTTTCCACCTCCTCTGTTCAAATCAGGTGGGAAAGAGAAGAATAAACAAGTTGAAAACGAATGTTAAGTCTCAAACTATTAGTCATACTTACTCCCAAGCCCTCCCACAGCTCTGCTTTCCTTCCACCCTCGTGCTCTTGGGCTATTTCTACAATTGCCTTTGCCAGCAACATTCCCTTTCTCTCCAGCACAACGAGCCTGTGCCACCGTCTCCAGACCATTCCACAGAGTGAGAAGTTAACAGCCATCCACAGAAAGAGGGCCCAGAAGTTAGCATGTCTGGAAAATGCTGAACGTTGTTTCTGATCTTAGAGATATTACAATGGTCGTCAATATAATAATGCTGCAAAGAAACCTATTTACCATGGTTCAGCTGCACTTCACAAATGTACTTAAGCTGCAAACTTTTGTTTTGGCAGCAAACCTGGGAGCTCCTTTGTGGCAGAGCACCAGGTGATAAGAGGAAGAGCAGCCTCAGTCTTTAATGGGAGTAGAAGGACCTGACCCGCTCCAGTCCAGAGCGGCGGCACCAGGCACACCCGCTGCCGCCTGTCCTCCAGAGCAGAACCACCACGCTGTCCGTGTGACACGCGGGTGGCCTCAGCCCACCTCATTCAGGCCTCTTCACGACTGCAAGAGGCAGAGCATTACTCGGGCTGCCAGGGAGCCACACTCACTTTTAGTGCTGATGCACAGCGATGCCTTGTGGGCTGTCCCAGTCAGCTTTCCCCCGAGTTTCTCGACGGCGGCCTTCACTTCATCTTTGTTCCGGGCGAGTTTCCCAAGAGTCAGGATCTTCATGTTGGACAGCGGCTTATCTTGGATGGGAGAAGAGAATCGTGAGGCAGAGCTGTTCTTCAGGAAGGGGTGGGGGTGGGGGTCTAGAAAACCAGGCAGCAAGCTCTCGGGAAAAAGCCGGAACAGGCTGCAGGGCCCCTGGACAGCCTCAGCACCCCTTTTTCGTCAGCTTCTCCCGAGGGAAGAATTATGAAAACAGAAATAAAGGCCACCAGGAAAGCAGAGGGCAGCCAACCAGTGCCACCGGAGAACTGCACTCATGCCTGGGCACAGCAAGGCTGTAGTGTGAACCTGGGGACCAGGGACAGGAAGCCGGCAGAGGATGGGAAGGAAGCAGAGAGGTGGGTCACGTGAACGCCCAATCACTTGTAATCTTCTCCCATTTAAAAGCAAACTGCAACTTCTTACACAAGACTTACTCATTAATCCCGTCAGAAATCGGACATGTCCTTGACAATGCAAAGCTTCCACCACAATGACCGGAGACAACCGATTCCCAGGAGAAACAAGAGCCTGCTGCACTCAACCCCGCTAGACGGCCAAGGACGGGGCGCCATGTTTGCGGCTAATGGAACGCAATGAGGCGGCATCCTGCCACAGGCGGTGCAGCAGGAAAAGTTCTGCCAGCCCCCGCCGCCCTGAGGGCACAAAGGTAGTGCAGCTTTCTCCTGAAACAGACCGACCCCACTGCTCTGCTGGCATGGAGCACTCTCACTAACGCTGACCGGTACACAGAGGCCTCCGCACGCAGAAGAGGCCAGTGCCATCTCAAGCTCTGGATACCTGGTGGGCGCAGGGCTACCAGAGGCAGGAGAGCGAGACCCCAGTCGCTGGGCAGGATCTCCTGCAGGCCATTCCAGGTAAGGCTATCTACCTGGCCTCCCTGCTCCTGCTGGGGGGAGGGTTGGGGTGGGGAAGGAAAGACGGGGACACCAAGACAGGGAGGGCTTCCTCAGAGGACCAGCAACAGTGACCAAAGACAGTCTGTTCCCCCAAAGCACAAGACCTCAGGCCCCCCCTCCCCCACCGGTCCCGGAGCTCTACCTGGTGGGGCCGAAGAGTTCACAGTGGCGGGCACCGGGGCTGTGGGAGGCGGTGGTGCTGCTGCCCCGGGGGCACTGGTATCTGGGGGGAATATCCGGTCCTGCTTTTTGACCTTCAGTTTCTTGAGGTAAGGGATTTCTCGGAATTCCTGAAGAATTTAAGTTTCAGTTAAGAAACCAGTTCCCCCTTGAAATAATCACCTGATAGAGCAAAGATAATTTCTGTTGTCCAAATTAAAAATTTCTTTTGTAGGGAGTGGCTATAGGGTTAAGCCTCAGACTGACCTGCTGGCAAAGGTGCAAACAAGTTCCAGCTTAGAGGGCACAGCCCTCTTAGCATAATTAAGCTTGATCTTATGACAACTCCCTAGATCCTTCCTGGGTAGCTAATGGGCTGTGGGAGGTGCAGCAAGCCTGCCAAAACAAGTGAAACTCACAAGAACACTGTAACTATGGTGACTACTACCTTGTTTACCTCTGGCTATAAAATAAAGGCTCAGCTGGTTGTCTGGATCTTTTCTCTGTAGCCTCAGCCAGGCACAGGAAATCCACCTAGACACATCTTATTGTCTGTCTTCTCTACATCCTCCACCGCCCCCCCCCCCCCTTGCCAAACCCTTGGCTGTGCTAGCACAGCACACTCTTCCTTCCTTTTATACTAAAGAGTAACATTAAGGCCCTGGCTGGTTTGGCTCAGTGGATAGATCACTGGCCTGCGGACTGAAGGGTCCCAGGTTCTATTCTGCTCAAAAGTACATGCCTGAATTGCAGGCTTGATCCCAGTAGGGGGCATGAAGGAAGCAACCAATGATTCTCTCTCATCATGGATGTTCCTCTCCCCCCACCCCCCCCCCGCTTCCTCTTTGAAATCAATAAAAATATATTTTTAAAAAATAACATTAAGAAAATGTGAGGTTCCTAGTATGAATTATTACAGATATGGAACTTAATTTGAGCACTTCTGCATTTATGTAGAGGTATGCTGTGGATGCGGCAAAAAAAGCTTTAAAGAGCGAGTTTGCCATCTATGAACTACTACTGAACCGGTTACCACCTACAGACCTCATTCTCAAGTTGTTCCCCTCCAGTCAACCTCTCTGGGTCCCCATGCCCGTCCCATGACCAAAGGCCCACTGACTACACACTGGGAGAGATTCTGCAGAGGGAAATCAGAGCAATTCCCTACACTTCTTAGGAAAAACACGCAGCAGAGCCCAGTCACTGTCAATGTTCCATGCAAACTCCAGGACCAGCACAGCTCTCTTCCTCCCACGTGATCTGCAACGGGCTGTGCTATGGTCACTTGATCAACATCAAATACAGTGGGTCCCCCACTTAGCTGCCATTAAAGAAAATACTTTCTTAATTGATTTCAGAGAGGAAGGGAGAGGGAGAGATAGAAACATCAGTGATGAGAGCGATTCATCCATTGGCTGCCTCCTGCTCGCCCCCTACTGGGGATCGAGCCGTAACCCAGGCATGTGCTCTGACGGGATATCAAATTGCAACCTCCTGGTTCATAGGTCCAGGGGCTAGAGGCACTTTTGGAAGTTTTAAAGCTCACACCATCTTGCAGGGACATGAATCATCCCTTTGTTCAGCATCTGCTAACTGTATATGCTACCTGCCAGGTAGTCATTTAATAGCAATTCCAGTTATGGGGTCGAATGCCATGACATTGAAGCGCTACGTTTAAAGTCATCCTTACTTTACATGTATAGGGTTGGGCATTATCCATGGACTTCGTCATCCACTGGGCCTCTGGCCTGCGGACAAGGGGGCTATTGTACGTGAAGTTCAGGGACCACCACAGATCTCATGCAACTAAGTCTTCATCCAATTAAGAAGCAGCCCTCCCTACAATATCCACATTCACTGAACGCCTGCAGGATAGAAGAGGTAAAAGCCTTATTCCCAACATATGCTGAGCACCTACCAGCCTCACAGTGAGGCTGAAAAAAGTTTCTACCCTTCAGAAAGATCCACCGAGGAAAGCTTTAACTTAGGAGCCAAGTTCTAAACCAGAGGTGTGCTCTGGGGCTGCAAGACAGGGAATGCTGGAAGGGCTCCTCAGAGGCTGTGACCACTCAGTAGCCTCTATCAAGGGCTAAGCAAAGACATATCATGGTTTGCTGGGAACTGCAGGTAGTTAGCTCCCTGTTGCTGGACGTATAAAGAATTAGAGGGTTGTGTATACACAGGGCTGGGGGTTCGAAGCTAAGGAGCTGACCTTGAATCTGTGGGCCAAGGTCCTGAGGACAGCAGAGGTACTGCATGGAGTCTACAAACCCATGAACTTGCCTGGGCAACAACAAGCAAGCCGTGGACCCGAGAAAAATGCCCCACACATGCAGACATGTTTTTTTTATTTTAGAGAGAGGAAGGGAGAAAGAAACATCAATTGGCTGCCTCCCGCATGCTTCCTACCAGAGATCGAGCCCACAACCTGGGCATCAAACTGGGGACCTCTCAGTGCACGGGGTGACGTTCGACCAATTGAGCCACACTGGCCGGGGCTGCAGATGGCCTTTTAAAATAAATGCTCCTTTAAAAATACAGGTAGATGCTAGTTCTGGCTGGGTGGCTTGGATGGAGTGCTGTCCAGTACATTAAAAGGCTGTAGTCTTGAGTCCCAGTCAGGCAACCGATGGATGTTTCTTTCTCGCCCTCCCCCCTTCTCTCTCTAAAAATATCAATAAACTTAACATTGGGGAAAAAAATATGTCTTCACATGTGTGTTGTGTACACACACACACACACACACACACACACACACACACACTAGAGGCCCGGTACAAGAAATTCATGCACATGTGTGTCCCTCAGCCCAGCTCGTACTCTCTCCAATCCGGGACCCTTCTAAGGATGTCCTATTGCCAGTTTACAGGGATTGGGCCTAAATTGGCAGTTCGACATCCCTCTCGTAATCTTGGACTGCTGGCCCCCAACTGCCACCCCCCCTCAGCCAGCTCACTCCAAACTGACCCCCAATGACTGCCTGCTCACCCTCAACTGGCCTCCCCTGCTGGTTGCTTACCTCCAACGGTCCTGCCACCCTCCAGCTTGATCACCCACAAGTGCCACCCCATCCTGGCCTGATCACCCACAACTGCCCCTTTGGGCCTCTACCTCGGCCCCGCCAACACGGCTTTGTCCAAAAGTACGTCCGGAAGGTCTCCTAGAAGGTCTCACAGGCTAACTGTTTATTACTCTTTTATTAGTATAGACAGAGACTTGGTACACGGGTGGGGGCCAGCTGGTTTGCCCTGAAGGGTGTCCCGAAGGATGGGGGTTCCCTTGGGGCATGGGGCTGCCTGGGCAAGGGGCCTGTGGTGATTTGCAGGCTAGCCACACCCCATGGGATGGGGGTGCCTGCTGGGCTGCCTGGCTAGCCTGGGTGAGGGGCTAATGGTTCCCAGCCCCTCCTTTTTTCAGTGCCCCCTTCAGAGGAGGGTGGCCAGCTGGAAGCAGGTATCTTCTATAACTGAAACTTTATAGCCTTGAGTGGAGGCCAGAGCTAGCAAGAGCAGGTGGGGAGCTTAGCTTCCTCCATCGCTGGGGGCAGCCCAACCCTCCTGCTTCTCACAATCCAGGACTGCTGGCTCCAACCTGCTCACGTGCCTGCCTCCCTGATTGCCCCTAACTGCTTCTGCCTGCTAGCCTGATCACCCCCTAACCCCTCCCCTGCCAGCCTGTTTGCCCCCAATTTCCCTCCTCTGCCAGCCTGGTCAACCCTAACTACCCTCCTTTTCAGGCTTGATCACCCCTAACTGTCCTCCCTTGCAGGCCTGCTCCCTCCCAACTGCCCTCCCCTGCTGGCCTGATGGCCCATAACTGCTCTCCTCTGCTGGCCTGATGGGCCACAACTGCCCTCCCTTGCAGGGCCTGGAATCTCCCAACAGCCCTCCCCTGTTGGCCATCTTGTGTCCACATGGGGGCAGGATCTTTGACCACATGGAGGCAGCCCTCTTGTGTGTTGGATTGATGGTCAATCTACAAATTACTCTTTCATCTTTTATTACATAGGATAGAGGCCTGGTGTATGGGTGGGGCCAGCTGGTTTGCCCTGAAGAGTGTCCCAGATCATGGTGGGGGTTCCCTTGGGGAAAGAGGCGACTGGGTGAGGGGCCTGTGGAGGTTTGCAGGCCAGCCACGCCCCCCAGCGACCCAAGTGGAGACCCTGGGATCTGGAATTAATTTATGTCTACAATTGAAACTTTTTAGCCTGAAGTGGAGCCAAGCCTTCTGCTTGCTCTGTGGTGGCAGACATTTTTGTTTGAAACTTTGTAGCTTAGAGTGGAGGCCTAGGCTGGTGGAAAGCTCGGTTTCCCCTATTGCTCGGGGAAACCCAAGCCTTCCTCCTGCTCTCAGTGGTGGCAGTCATCTTGGGTTTATTTGCATAATCTGCTCCTGATTGGCTGGTGGGCATGGCTTGTGGATATATAGCAGAAGGTATGGTCAAATGTGCATGTTACTTTTATTAGATAAGGATTGTGAGGACGGGCCAAATGTAAAGAGGCCTTAAGAACGCTGCCCTGCCGCCATGGCTGCTTGGAGTGAGGAGACCACCCTTTTCTGTCTACAGACCATAGGAGCCCCCCTTACCTTTGGAGTCATCCATTCCTTCCGGTTGGGGGTCTGTGTCTTAACCATACACTTGGTCCAGGCAGTAATGTCCCCCGTGCAGTAGTAGGCATCACTCTTGAAGACCAGCTGGCCTGAGCACTCCTCGCAGGGAAGGAGGGCACCGAACACAATGCCGTCAGCCACTCGGTCCAAGATCTGCCATGGAGAATCGTGTCAGAGACAAAGTGTGACAGACAAGGAGGGGCTACAGTGACATCACCCACGTGGGATGAAGAACCTCTAACTGCACACAACACAGAAGAGAGGGCTCTCCCCAGACTCGCTAACTGCCCACCCCTAGCCAGCTGGTTGACAGCTGGAGCTTAGATTTTCATACTTCTAAGTCCACGAAAGTTCCTGCAGTTCCCACTGCCCTCGGTGATTTAGAAGTAAAGGGAGAGCCAGAGCACCCACTGCTTCTTCGCAAGAACAGTGCCACTCTCTCCCCAGAGCCAGCAGGACAGGCTGCTGGGGAAGCTGGTCTCATGAGGTGGCCCTACTCTCTATAGAACTCCCAGCCTGGGGCTGTGTGGGCAGAAGGCAGCGGAGAGCTCCACAGGCCTGTGTGGCATGAATATACAAGACAAATAGAAGGCCCCTTCAGTTCTCACCAAAATCCTAAACCAAGGGCTTCTTTGGGAAAGATGCCGGAAGGGCCTGGGAGAGCCTGCCCCTTCTTGCCCCTGGGAAATAGGGCCACAATGATGGTGACCATGCAACACAACCACGGAACTGTCACTTCTCCCAATGAATACCAGCAGGCGTTCAATGGAGGGCCATCCATATCCGAGAGGACAGTCACTCCACAGTGGCCTGGCCACCTCCCACAGCTTCTGTAACATAAAGGCAGCTCACCGCCGACTCCCCGGAGGGCACTTGCTGCTTGTTGAAGATGAGCAGCTCTTTCAGGTCATTCGTGGAGCATGCTTTCTTAAGCTCATCCTTGGTGTTCCAGATCAGGTCGTTCTGGGCCTGTGGACAAGACCCAGCCGCTGAGCCAACAGTTCTTTTCAAAGAGAGAAACCCGCCATCAAGGAGATCCCACTGGCCTTGCTCATCTCCAACCTCATCCTTAACTGCTCTCCAATGTCAGCCTCATCAAAGGAGAAGTGTGTGCCCAGTCCCCTCCGGTGGATGCCAAGGTAAGCCCAGAGCACAGCCTCTCAACACCATGGAGGGACATGGGGAAGGCTGCTGTCCCGGAACCAGGGTTCCTGGAATCAACCACTCAGAAACAGATGCCCGGAGACTGGAAGCCCAGGGTACATCAGTCCCACAACTGGTACTGGGGAGGTGGGTGTGGCTGCTCTCCCCAATCTGAGAGGGCATGGGGGATGGGGATTCCAAACACCTATTTCCTCAGTGCAAAATAGCACAACTCTACTGCAGCCAGATGTGGACCACAACAAACATTTTTTACATATGGCAACCATACCAAATTGTCGTTATCACCAAACAACTGGAACAAGATCAGAAATTGCTTCTAATTTTCACACCATTAGAAAAAACTGAATACTTATGTAAGATAGCCAAGCAGATGCTCATGGAAATCAAGTCCCTAAGAGAGACTGCATGCTCTCCTCTAGATCACCAAACAGCCAACATTTTCTCATTAACAATTTGTACTTTGCTTCAGTACATGTGTAATCAACAGCGATGAATCTCTGGTCAATGACTACTGGTTTTAGTCTTCTTTTCATTATGTTGACTTCTATTCCTTTTTCTTTTAAACAAGAGCTTCATTAAACACACACACACACAAAACCAAAAACACCGCAGTAACAACTTTATCTCGTCAAGGTACTTGTCTAAGGCAGGGGTGCGGAAGCTGCTTTCTGCTCAGGGCCATTTGGATATTTATCACATCATCTGTGGGTCATACAAAATTATCAACTTAAAAATTAGCCTTCTGTATTTGGTCAAACATTGCATTAACTCACCCCTAATGTCTAGGCAGGACCAGACCATAATTTCATGGGCTTTATATGGTCCCCAGGCCCGAGGCTCCGCTCCCCACCCCTAAACTAAGGTAAGAACGTTTGGCATTTTTACTTATTTTTAAAATATATTTTATTGATTTTTTTACAGACAGGAAGGGAGAGGGATAGAAAATCAGAAACACTGATGAGAGAAACATCAATCAGCTGCCCCCTGCACACTCTCTACAGGATATGCCCGCACCCAAAAGTACATGCCCTTGACTGGAATCAAATCTTGGACCCTTCAGTCTGCAGGCCGGTGCTCTATCCACTGAGCCAAACCAGTTTCAGCTGGCATTTTTAAATTTACTATTCAGTTTGCATGCTCACCAGAGACCCTCCAAGTCCAGTATGCAGTGATCTACTGTGTGGCTGATGCAGGAGTCTGTCAGCTCAGTGAGGCTGGTGCGTGGGGCCTGACTCTCAACTCCTGCCTGGGCCTGGGTGCTGGTCTGGCATCTGGAGCCCAAGAGGGGTTCTCCTTCAAATAAGTGTCTTTGGGAGGAAGGAAGGCACTTGGGGGGAAACCATGCTTTTTAACAGCAGCTATCAACCTGGGGACTTCTAAAGGTCTCAGTAAGTGGGACACACACCTCCTTGAATCTCTTCCCAGAACGAGGGAAGAACTGAGGCAGAATGGTGAAGGCCACCGCTCGGCACTCACCTTGAGAGCCTTTTCAAGCTTGGCATCCTTGTCTTTCTCTTTCTTAGGTTTCTTCTTGGGCACTTGGTCTAGTCCATCCACCTCATCGCCTTTCCTCTTTCTGAAAGAGACACAGAACATGAGAGAAGCAGAGCCACTAAAGCTCGGACATCCAGCGACGTGGGTGCCACGCATCTCATCTCAACTCTCTGCAGGCCCCGCTTGCCATCGCTCACGGCGTCTGCGTGACTTCTTCCCCTTCAGAACATACTTTGTTGCCAAGGAGCGATCTCGGGGTTGCTCCAGAGTCTTGGGACAACCCAGTACAGAAGTCACTGGTGGGTCCTCCCATCCCCATGATAGCACCATATGAAACCCACGTCCTTCTAAATCTTCAGTCAGCGAACTGCTCCCCTCCCAACTCATGAGAAACCTGTGATGATCCAGCACCATTTCTCAAAGACACCCAGACACAGAGGAACATGTCCATAGGAGGAGGCCACGGGGCCAGGAAAGTCAGTCACGCTGGGCCCACAGGACCAGACACCAGGAATACCCTATATCCCTTCCCTGCTGCCCTCCCCTATCACAGCGGGGGAAAAGGCAGAGCTGAGCTGTTGCAATCCCTCAGACTGCACCCTGGCTTTCTCAAGGTTAGCAAGGGTACACAGGACTGGTAGGAATCTGTGGGAGCTCTGGGCCTCCACCAAGCCCCTCATTGAACCCCCCGAATCCTCCCATTGGCCCTCCACCCACACTTCGCTCTTGACTCCCGGGAGCTGCTTCTCCAGGGCTTCCTTATCCTCCGGAGCAAGCAGGCTGAAGCCCTTGAGCTGGCTCGCACTGTATTCGGGCCGGAAACCCAGCTCCTCCCTGTTCTCAACAAAGCATTCTGGGTGGTACCAGCGGTCAATCATGCCCAGCTGGGGCTTCTCCGGGTCCAGCATCTTCTTGGACAGGCGCACCTGGCCCTACAGGAAAAACCACATGTAGTACTGAGAGACAAGAAAGGATGGGAGACATCAAGGCCGGGGGTGATCAAGCCAGCCCATGGTCCAGCCAGTGAGGGCCTCAGGCCCACCTCAAAGGGCAACGTGAGGACTGCCAGGAGGTTTGGGCACTTTTCTACCAGTGAGGGTGTGTTACCCTCAAGCCCCTGCACCCCATTTTCAATGGACTCAACTTCCACTAGTTATGTATTTGCTTGGGCAATTCAAGGAACCTTGAGAAAGACACGTGCTAAGAAGGGCGTCTGGGGTCTAACAAGGGCATCTGGGATCTAACAAGGCTCAAATTAAAACAAAACAAAACCGAGCCCAGCAGCAATTTCTACAGAAGGGCCTCTCTCGCCAACTGCCCTTCAGGGAGAGGCCTGCAATGCGTCTCTGCCACCCGAGCCAGCCCTGTTAACGAAGTTCCTGGAACCTTATTTTAACCACCAGGACTGAGGCTTTCCCCTTCCAGAAGCTACACGGCTCTGACCAATCAGAGTGGCTCTGTTTTGGCCCAGGACAGTGCCTTCTGGACCAATCAGAGAATTTGGAGTCCTCATTTGCATGAGGATGGAATAACTAGGAGCCATCAGGGAACAGGGGTGGGGATTTCTGTCCACATAACCCAGCTCCCCTCTGGCTAGGAGAGCCCTGAGGATGGGATGGCATTTCTCGTGTGTTTCACAGCTGTGCTCTATCATCACCACTGAAGCTATCTGCACTGAATGAAGCTTCCTTCTTCACTGCACCCCAAACTGGAGGTTCCTGTACAGCAGACTGGGCAGAGCTGAGGACCTGAACTGCACCTGGGATGCTACACTCCAGGCCCAGAGTCTGAGGCAGACCCCCAGTCCCAGGAAGGACTTTCTGCCCTTCCTCTTGCCCCCTTTTCTTCCATCTGTTGACCCCATCCTTCCATCCTGCTCAGCTTCACAATTCCAGGCCTAACATTCCTAGGAGAGTTACATGTCTGTGTGCCTCAGGCACGGGCAATGCAGCATGAGGGTTGCTGACACTACACAGAATTCCATTTCAGGGCAAGCATCACTCAACAGCACACAACTTCTGACATTCCCCTCAGAACCAAAACTTTTGCCTCATTTTGTAGTGACTAAAAGTAGCTAGAGATCTTTTAATAATGTCATGATTTTCCTTTTTAAATCCCACTGCCCACCTCCAAATTTCTGGCATAGTACTCCGAGGAGGCAAAGCCTTAGACCAATCTGAGAATATTTGCGTAAGGTCAGGGGAGGGTGCCAGGAAGGCTCAGCCCCGTCCTCGCCCCCTGTGTGCTTCCACAACCGTCCAGGTAGCATTCCCAGTCGGCTATCATCCTTCAAGAACAATCGGCAGGAAAAGGTGATTAATGAAGTTAATGACACACAGTGGAAGAAACCCCAAGTCAGATGTTTGAGCCCTAATCCTCACCTTGTCTATCCTCTCCAGACAGCCCTTGCAGGTGCTCCTGTTGGACTTGGCATACTCGGCCGCAAAGTCGCCCAGTGTCTTCTCTGTCTTACTGCCAGCTCTGCCTTGGCCTTTGCCTGAAGAATCAAACACAGCAATGCTCAACTCCCAGCTGTGTCCCAGGTGTCCCGTCACGTCCCTGGGGTTCTACTAGGACCTTGTTCTGGGCAATTGCGGTTGGCCTGTTTCCTCTATGCCATGTCTAACCACTGTGGCTGCTGAACACAGCTTTTCTTCTGGCGATAAAATGAAACCTTTCCCAGACAGGCCCTGGAGACAGCTCAGTGTTAGCTGGTGGCTGTCTCACCTTCCTCCTCTCTCCATTTCCTCTGGCACTATCCCCCCAACCCCCCGGACTGTGGAAAGACTTATAGTGATGACAGTTAGATGCTGAACTAAAAGAAGGATCTCGGCACAGACACAAGTCTCTAAGGCAGCATATGGTAGGGGGGCATTTCTCATTAGTGGGAAAAGGCTGAATCATTCAGTAGAGTCTTGGGGATAAACAGCCAAGCATTTGGGACAAAAGCCAGTTCTTTTCTGATATAAAAATAAGCTCCAAGGCTGAGTTTTTTCCTATGATTAGGAATGAGAGAAGCTGTCTCCTCTCGCCACACACTCAACATTGTATTTGAGATTCTAGTAAGTGCATTAGGGCAAGAAAAAGAAAGAAAAGGTGCAAGTTTAGAAAAGAACAAGGAAAGCCATCTCTATTTGTAGATAACATGACGGTATAAGCAGAAGACCTTAGGAATCTACACAAAAGCTACCAGTATGCTTAAGTGACCTTGGCAGATTTGTAGAACACAAGGTCAACAGAAAGACATTTTTATACACCAGCGACACATGCGGCAAAAAGAAAGTAAAGCGTGTCAGTAGCAGCAGCATCCATCCCCCCGCCCAGAAGGTGGCTCCCCAGCCACAGCAGCTGCGGGAGGCAATTGGCCAATGGAGACCCTTCTCCCTCTCCTGCGACCACTGACACTCGCTCTCCACCCCTTTGTCAGCAAACGCACTGTTCTTTTTATTCACCAACTGAGCTGTTTCTGACCAGAGTTTTCAGCACAACTGGAGACAACTGACAGGTGTAAAAAGGACAGGAAGAGTGAGAAAATAGTTTAGCACAGGCACAGCTTAGATATTATAGAACAGGTTACACTGGCTCAGTTTAGGAAGACAGAGAAAGGAAAATGTGGTCTCAGAGGATCTCCTTCAAAAACTGCTAAAAAAATAAAATAAAATTGCCTATTCAAAACTTAAAGGCATCCTAGCAAGTTAAGTTTGCAGCTATCAACAGTCCAAAGATCCATAACAGCCGAGACGGTACTGAAGAAGAGTCAGAGGACTGGCTTTAAGAATTACTCTAAAGCTACAGTCATCAAGACAGCATGGCATTGGCAAATGACACAAAATAGTATGTAGACTAGAATAAGAGCCCAGAAACACACCCACACAAATATGGTCAAACTGACATTTCAAAGGTGCCAAGTGCAATACAACAGGAAACAGATACCTTTTCAACCAATGGTGCTGGGAAATCAGACATCCACATGCAAAACAAAGCGTCAGACACAGACTGCATATCCATAGCCACTGCAGAAATGAACTCAAAACGGACTACACACTCAGATGTCATGTGTAACACAAAACTCCTCCTGACACAAAGGATAAACTCTAGTTGACCTTGGCTTTTTAGATTCAGTAACAGACACAATCTGTGAAATAAATAATTGATGAAATAATTTCACTAACACTGAAAATGTCTGCTCTGTGAAAGACATTGTTAAGAGAATGAGAAAGACAAGCTACGTACTGGGAAAATGTATTTTCAAATACAGTTATTTAAAATATACAAAGAGCTCTTAAAACTCAAAACAAACATTAAAAAATGGGGAAAATATCTGAGCTTAAGGCACCACTACACACCTATTAAAATGTTCAAAATATAAAACACTGACAACACCAAATGCTGGCGGAGATGTAGAGCAACAGAAATTCTCATTAATTGCTGATGGAAATTCAAAAAACACTACTGGAAAGAGATTGGCAGCTTCGTACAAAACTAAACATACAACCTAGCCATCATGTTACTTGGTATTTACCCAAATGAGTTGAAAAGCTTAGGTCCACATAAAAACCTACATATGAGGGTGCAAACTCGTAAAAATTTAAAAACCAGCATCAAAACCAAAAAACCCGCCGAACCGGTTTGGCTCAGTGGATAGAGCGTCGGCCTGCGGACTGAAAGGTCCAGGTTCGATTCCGGTCAAGGGCACATACCTTGGCTGCGGGCACAGTTGGAGGTGTGCAAGAGGCAGCTGATCGATGTTTCTCTCCCATCGATGTTTCTGACTTTCTATCCCTCTCCTTTCCTCTCTGTGAAAAATCAATAAAATATTTTAAAAAAAAACCCTACATGTTTATACTTATTACTAACTGCCCAAACTTGGAAGCAACCAAGATGTCCTTCAGTATAAATAGTTATCAGTACGAATAAATTATTACATCTAGACAACAGATTATTCAGCATTAAAAAGAAATCAGCTAAAAAGAAAAAAGAAACAAGCTATTAAGCCATGAAGAGAGACCAGCCGAGTGACTGTTAGCTGAGTGTTGTCCTGTTCACCAGAAGGTTGCCGGCTTGATTCTGGGTCAGGGCACACACCTGGGCTGTGGCCCCAGTAGAGGCACATGTGGAAGGCACCCCGTTTCTCACACTGCTGTTTCTCTCTACGCACATACTCTGGTGCGGACTAAAAACAAGCTGGGAAAGGCATGCGGGAACCTACATGCACATGGATGTGAAGTAAGCCAATCTGGAAGGCTCCCTGTGTGATTCCGACTGCAGTGCTTTAAAGCACAACTACGGAGACAGCATAAAGGCCAGTGTTGGCCAGAGGCTGGGAGGAAAGATGAACAGACCAAGCGCAGAGGGTTTAGGCAGTGAGAAATACTCGGCTGTAAGGATAAATACATGCCCTTGTACGCTGGTCTACAGTGTCCGCCACCACGAGTGAACGTGACAGGACACTATGAACTTGGGTGAAGACGCGCCAACGCCGGTTCATGGGTCAGAACTAAGGGCTCCTCCAGTGGAGTGTGCGGAGGATGGCGAGGCCAGGCTTCTGTGGGTCAGGAGGAATGAGGAACTCTCTAATTTTCCTGTTTAATTTTGCTATGAACCAAAACTGCTCTAAAAAGTAAAGTCTATTAAAACAACATTAAGGAAAAAAACGACGTGCTGCAGTAGGACAAAGCCAGGTCCTGTGGGTACAGCCTAGCAGCAGGGCCCTGCTCCCCGTGGGCATGTGAGAATCGGAGGGCAGAGCTGAAGAACGTTCCTGTGCCTTTGGGAAAGGTACCCTGGAAGCTGGGGGTGGGAGGGGTGTGTGTCATGGCCGCAGTCCCCCTCCTGGTGTGGGTGTGTTCGGACCTGCCACGCCTCCAGCCTCGGCTGTCTTCTTCACTTTCTGCTGGTCGTCCCACCGGAGCTCCGAGAACCCGTCCACCTCAACCTCGGGCTGCCAGAGGGAGTGGCCGACCTTCCAGAAGCAGGAGAAGTGGTACCAGTGCGGGACTTTGCCATCAAACATGGGTGACTGGGAAGATGAGGACCGGAGGGAGGAAAAGGGACAGTTAGTTGACCTCCAATGCAGCCTCCCCAACACTCAGCAGCGGAACCAATAAGCCCTCGCTTTCTTATCTGTGAACCCAGGGCAGCCTTGACTCGTCCCCACTCGGCCAGGGGAAGCGGCAAATGCATGAGAAACAGCAGCAGCACATTCTACATGTCTCTCCAGGCTCTTCCCCCACAGCTGAGAGCTGCCCCTTATCCTGCACTTAGGACAGGGGATGCTGTTGGAATGGTACCATTTTGGGACAGGACTGTGCCATGTACCTCTGTAAACACACGCCACTGCGTCCAGTGACGCGCTGTACCTCTGAGCACAGTAAACGCACACAAGATGCCTGTCCCGTGTCCTGACCCTGCAGGGTCTGGTCAGGAGTCAGGCTGGACTCGGGGCTGGTGCGCCCCAAAGGGTCCTGGAAGAGCCTCTGCAGTGAGAATGACAAGGAGCTAGACCTAGGCAAAGAGCAAGGCAGAGAGGATGGGTCAGCGAAGGGACAGGCTCGCAGCAGCCAGAGATGTGAGTGGAATGAATGAACTTCCATGAGGCGAGGGGTGGGGTGGTGGTGGGGGGGCCACGATGGATCAGGGAAGCAAGCAACCAGGGCAGACAACGGAACTCCCAGGCTAGGCCACCAGCTTGCTCACCACCTTTGGGGAATACATTTCCCGCCGCAGGAACTGGGAAGTGGGGCCTCGCAGGAAAGGGGGTTCACCTCATGGCAGGCCATCTGTCCTTCCTTGGAAGCCTCACACTGGGGTTGGTACCACCAGCGTCACAGTGCCAGGCACTCCCAGGCTTCAGAGCGAGGCGACAGTGACCAGCAGTGGCACAGTGATCAACACTGGCATCTACTTGGCCCCTGGCTCACTCCACTGAGTCAGGGTAGAAACTAGCACCCTCACTGATACCAGTGGGTCCCCCCACAAAGGCAGCTCCGCCACCACAGTTCTTTCCACTACGATGCTGGGTAGGAGAGCCACTTAAAAAGACACAGCGGTTCTGGGTAAAGCCGGGGAGGCCTCAGCACCTGCTGCACTGACAGAAAGCCAGCGTCCGGCAGGTGAAGTAAAAAGACAGACTTTAAAAGTAAGCACCATCTAGAACTTTTCGGATGGGGTTTCGGGGACAGGGGAAATGTTGAGAAGAGCAGTGGCAGGGTCTCCCAACTAGCCCTCGCCCACTCGGGTGGCCTTCCTAGATTTAATGGTTTAAAATGGAGGCCAAGACCGGCACATCAAGGACCCCTCACACCGCACATCTGGTTATAGCAACACCAGCTGTTTCCTCAGCCCAGAACCTGCCCAGTCCAACTCAGGGAAATGGCACTTCCTGGGGTTCCCAGAAGGCTCCTCCCACAGCTAAGGAGGATCCATTTCGCTCTGGCCAGTGGTTAGAGCATCAGCTGGGCCCCAATGAAGGGTCGCAGGTGTGATTCCCAGCCCCAGGAGGAGGCAATCAACTGCTGTGTCTCTCACATGATGTTTCTGTTTCCCTCCTTTTCTCCCCTCTCCCTCTCTCAAAAAATCGATGGGAAAAATATCCTCGGGTGAGATTAACAAAAAACCAATAATGTCCCTGTGGGTGATGACTGTGCTGCCCACACTGGGTTGGAAGCACCTTGAAAGGTACCATGTCCGTCTGGCTGGCAAATGGCAAAGGCTGCTCCTAGTGGGCCCTCATGGTGTCTGTGGAACGCCCTAGGAGTGTGGAGGGAAGGCATGCGTTCTGGCTCTCAAACTTTTCACCCAGAAAGACCCATCCTCAGGCATCAGGGCACTGCATACACACCCGCAGTGGCCCACTCTCTCCCACAGTGACCCCCAGACACACCCGCAGTGGCCTCTGCCGCCCCAGGGGAGGCCCGTGTGCAGTCGTTTGCCCCAAGCTGGAGCTGTAACTGCGCCCTACCTTCCTGGCTTGGCCAGGGCCTCATCCTGTCCCTTAGACCTTGGTCTGGGTGCTGTAGCCCTTGCATGGGTGACTGGGCCCCTTCTCCCTCAAGAGGAAGAATCTTTAACCAAAGGAAAGCTTCACCCCAGACTCAGGACTGAGAGTGACAAGAGCAGGAAGGGAGCTAAACCGAGGTCACTAGTCAGTGGCTATCACTTGGCATCCTCATCGCTCTCCCAAGTGGCAGGATCTTTGTGTACTGGGCACCTATCCAATACCAGGGTCTTTGCCGGCCATGCTACTGCCCACCCACTCGAGAGCAATGGTCGCAGTGGGCCCTAACAGATAAATGGCTCACCACAACCTCCTCCCAGCCCATGCCCTCCAGGCTGCCTCGGGCACAGCAACTAAAGTATCAAGTATTTGGTACACCCAAAACATCCTCCCATACAAATGCAAAAGAGGGCTTTTAAGTACAAGTGCCAGAAGAATGGCTTCTTTCTTCCTCTCCCTCCCCCCTCCCCCCCCCCCAGTCAACCAGGAAGACCGACTAGATATTCAGAATTAAAACTCCTCTCCCTCAATACAATTAGGGACGACCACACCTTCACAATCAAGTTCGCCCAAGGAGTCCACCTCCCGGGCAGAGCTGCCCGCCGCACTGGTCTCCTGTCTGCACTCTGCGGGCAGGACCCTCTCGCTGCCTGGTGAAGCCTCGTGTCCTTTTCGGAATAACGTTTACAAACGCAGCAGAGACAGGGTCACACGTGGAACCCAATGCCCTGAAACAGTGACCAAGATATTGAAAAAGCTTACTGGCCTACAGTAACCCTTGAACTTTAAGGCCTCAAATAACAAGAACTAGCCCCCGCGAGAATATCTACTCTTGAGGCAGTGATGAGGGTAAATACTCAAATCCCCACCAGAAGAGTGAAAATATTTGTAATAAGTGACAAAAACCGCAGGTGCTAACACACCTTGGTGGCTGTGCTCCTAACTGGGGAAGTGATGCCTTAATCTTAGAGGCTGGCGGAGGAGATGCAAATCTGTTCTAACAGGCCTCCGCCCCGTCAGGAGCCCCAGAGCCCGAAGAGAACTTAGTATCAGCCGCCCATGCATTCAGGGTATGAAGCCCAGCTGCGTAGCGGGGGATGTGCTCCTCAGATGGCAGGTCTGCTGCTCCACCCTCAGCTGCCGCCACCTCTGGGAACAGGGCCCCTGACCATGCTCAGCCTGGGCACACATCAAGGCACAGCACCATCAAGGGCGCCCGCCCCCGGGCACTGCGCACCATCGTCTTCCTTTTCACCACACTGACACTCTAGGTGGCCCTGGGACCCAGCGCAGGGCCTCAAACCTACCAGGTGCTTGGCCAGTGTTGAAGTGATTAGGTGTCAGGTACGAGCTAGGGAAGCCCCCTGGACACCCCGGTCATGAGATGAGATAACCAACCACTCACACCCACTCCCCCTCAGCCCACCGCACAAAAGTCCCAGCGAGAACTCTGCAGTCACTCTCACACACCAGGCCTCACGCAGGGCGGGAAAATCAAGTTCCCTGGACCCTGCGCACCACGCGGAGGCTCCAGGCAGCTTTATGGAGGTGCCCAGACAGGAGGGGCGAGAACCAAGACCACACGAGCAAAAGGGAGGCAGGAATTCCTGGCAGGGCCTGAGGACACCCCTCGGAGCCCTCCAAGCCCATGGGCGTCCCTGAAGCCCAAGAGAACCCAGGAAGGGGGGGTACCCAATCTGTCAAGAAGTCCCCAGGAGGAACCCTGAAGCCATTCTTACTCAAAGCGGGCAGCTGCACACCGCATCAAGAGAACGCCACTAGGAACCTGGAAAGTTTGGGGAAATGTTATTTTACATTAAAAAATCAGGCCAAAGTGAACGCACTGTACAAAAATGACACCAACGTGCATGGCTTTGCATAATTTTAAATGAGGGTGAGCGGGTGTTGAGATGGTAGCCAAAAATAGCTTTAGAAAGCCTCCCGCCAGTCGCCTCCACAGAAGTAGGACAAAAACCGCCAGAACAAGGTCGCTCCCAGTCGGACCCGCCTCGAAAGACCCGCACGCCCCGCCCCTGCCCCGGGCGAATGGGGACAGAAGGGGTTCCTCCTTTGAACCAAGCACAAGGCACCCAGTTCCAGGCTGCTTCCCGGGCTTTTCCTGAAGGTCAAAGCCTGGCGGCGGGCGCCCCGACGGGCTTCACGCCGGCCGCGAGAAGCAGCGCCCCAGGCCCGCGCGGCTTCCAGGCCCAGCCGCTCCTCCGCCGAGCCCGCCCTCCGGATGCGGAAGCCCGCCGCGCACAAAGCGGCCTCCCCGCACCTGCACCATGATGGCCATGCGGAGCGAGTCCTTGGGGATGCTCTCGCTGCATTTCTTGCAGGAGGCGCGCCCGCTCTTGGCGTACTCGACCCGGTAAAGCTTGTCCGAGGACTCCGCCATCCTCCCCTCGTGCCGCTGCCGGTCCCGAAGCCCGCCGCCGCCGCCTGAGGACACACAGACGCCACCCGCCGCCTCGCCGCCCTTCGCTTGCGTGCGTCCGGCCGTCAGTCCGCTTCTCCCAGGAGCGCGAGCGCCCAGAACCGTCTCCCAGCACGTCGCGCCGACCACCCGCCGCTCGCCGATAGATTGCTGCTGCCTGGCGGCGGGCACGCCCCCACGCACGCGTTCTAGGGGCGGGGCCTCGGCTCGCGCGCCCCCTGCCGGCCACGGAGGGTGGAGCTCCCGGCGCCTGCGGCGGCGCGAGCTGAGCGGGTGGCGGCGCTGCGGGCTGAGCTTAGGTTTGCTGGGCGCCAGGAGCTCTGGGAGGAGCGGCAGCTCCCCTTGAACCGATTTGTCCGCTGGAAGGCGTACACGTCTTCCAATCAATCCTGCCTTCATTCCCTTTAGCACGCGTGTCCGCTCTCCCACGAGGGCGGCACGGCTCGGGAATGTGGTTGATCTGCCAAGGGGAGGTCCTCCCGGCTGGCCCTCGGCGGGGCGCTAGCTGCGGGCTGCAGACAGTTGGGACGAATACGGACTGAAATCCAGCATTGCCTTCATTATGGATTTTAAAGCATGAATACAACCCCAGGAGTATGAACAGTGCCTGTGACTTAGGCAGCAAGTGATCACAGATGTTTTCATGCCACTGTACACAGTGGAGGCAGCTCAGGACTGTCACGCTCTTCACGACTTGAAGTTGCGGGCGTTAAGACCTGCTGCTACTAGATCTTGCCATTTAGAACTATATTTTATTATTTTTTAGTTTATAGAACTATATTTTTATGTAATTGATTTATCTTTCAACCCTATGCAGTTTATTCTAATTTGTTTAAAGTGCAGTGTGCTTGTTTGAGAATATTCAGCCCTGTTATAGAAGACAAAATAAACAGGACGAATGAAACTCATAAAACTTGTTTAAAGCACAGAGAGGAGGAAGGGTAATACCTTGAGAGATGGGGATGTCGAGTAGGCAAGCAGATTATGAGAGGTGGGCCAAGCATCCTAAATAGGGATTCCGAAGATAAATACAATAAGTGGATTATGTCATGGAATGGATAAGAGCATTTAGAGAAAAACCAAATCAAGCACGACCATGACTATTCAGCCTATGGCTTACTAGCTCTGCCACCCCAAATGTCCGCTTGATCAGTCAGCTGTGTCCACAGCTGGCCCCCTCACTAGGCGTCTGTTCTTGGCAGAAACTCTGTTTTATTCAACTTTTTCTCCCTGTGCTTGCTTGATGCTTGTCATTTAGTTGGCCCTCAGAACATATGTATTTATTCAAATTCCTGTTTTTAAAGCATAGTCTCAATTGTCTCTGAATGTTTTAAGTGCCTGTTACTCTCAGTTGCCTGTGCAGCTCCGAAGAAACCCCAATTCCTGGTGTGTTGGCGATGGGGACTGAGCAGAAGCAAGGAAATGTCCCCTGTGCTCACCTTATCTGGGGACAGATGCCTGAGGAACCCCTGAGCCCCAATACTGTTGTCTTGCTGAGGGACAGGATGTGTGAGAGAGACAGAGTCAGGAGCTTAAGGATTTTATTGTGATTTCCTGGATAAAAGTAAACAAACACAAACAAGACAATTAAATAATCCTATCAAATAAAAGAGTAATTTGCAGATTGACCATCACTCCAACACACAAGAAGGCTGCCCTCATGTGGTCAAAGATCCTGTCCCCATGTGGACACAAGATGGCCACCACAAGATGGCC